>CAJUYH010009361.1:0-13903 GCA_910591685.1 Galerucella tenella
GTAAGCATGATTATAAACTCTACTTGACTTAGTTGGAATTAAATCATCCGTAGCTGCCTTAGCAATGTCAACAACGTCGGGCAGTGTACAGTTGGGTTTTGAATCCGACATAATATAATCTAAAAGAAAATTTCAGTACACTTTACTACAACAAACGAAATTTTGATGCTCAAGTACTTACCAAAAATGCACAGTCCAATTGTTGCTTTAAATCACTTACAATATTTCTGACATTAAAAAATATTATTGAACTGTCAAATTTGTTATTGACTTGGCAATCACAAAACCAGTAACCACGGAAATGTAGTGCGCAGTTTTATAATTATTATTATCTGAATTTATCAACTTCGTTGCAATCGTTTTTAATTTTTATTTGAATATTAATTAGTTCTATAGTCTGGATGCCGTTTGCAGAAAAAATAGCATGTTTCATTCGTCTGAAATTGTCGGCCTCACTAACGTTTGGCCATCAAACATTCAGACTCGCCACAAAAAGTTATACTTTTACTCCTAATAAAACAATATACTATTGCCGGTCCCTGACGTCAATTTTGTTTTTCATTTTTCTAATCGCTCTTTTATAATACAATCTACCTTGATTTCGTTACTATGGTAACAACGTTTCGCTATATTGTCGAGTGATGACAGTTCGTTGATTTTTAATTTGTCGTTTATGTCAAACTTATTCCGCGAGTGCACAAATTTAACGATAACAATAATATGAATTCAGATTGCGAATTATCTGACTGGGAAAATGAGATTCCAGAATATATTAGTAGCGCGGAAAGCGACTTACGATATATTATTACCAGTGAAATCAAAAGTCCGTTACAAGAAGTCATACGACGCATTTAAAAATTGGTGTCGAGAAAAAAAAAGTGAAAAATGTAAATAAAGAAGTAAAAAATATTGTACGTCACGCATTCGAAAATTAGTGTTTTTCAGGTCTCTCCAAGCTTCCAGGGCGAGCATACCCCTAGTAGCACACTTCGTCATTATGACGTGTTTTTAAAGTAATTTCCAGGCATACTCTACGTCAAATTGATCATCCAAATGACGTCAAAATTTTTTTAAAAAGACGGCACTTTGTTATGTCCAAAATGACGTCATTGTTAAACGTCATACTGACGTCGTTGATAGACGCCATACTGACGTTGATAGGAAAATAGTTCTTGTCATTGAAAGTAACCTTCAGTAGTACACGGGTTCAATAAAAAGTGTGTATTACTCTTTTAAGACTAAGTTTGCCTTGGAACAAAACCATATATTTTATAATTGGGTTTATTGAATAAAAAAAAGTATTAACTTGCAAGTCATAGCTTATAAAAAAAAGCTGAAACTTCTAAGTAGAAGCTAATACTTATTTTCATTTGAATAAAAACTAGAACTCTCTTGAAAGTAAATACTGGAAAAATCTTTTGAATTTTGAGTGATTACTTATAAGTACTTACTTATATTCACAAGTGTTCACTTTTTTCGTTGCGTAAACAAGCATTCATTCAACTCTCTCAATTACAACTTTTTCCTTGGAGTGAGTGATATTGAATAATTCTTCAATTCGGTTTTGAGGATTTTTAAAAGGTGTTAATAGCCAAGGAGCAATTCCATATCCACTATCTCCGAGAAGGCAGAAATTACCCCGAAATCTTGCCACATTTTCATATACGGAACTTTGTTTCCAAGTTCTGGAATCGTGAACACTTCCAGGCCATTGAGCGTCTACACTTGTAATCAATTGATTAACATCACAAGTTACTTGCACATTTATGCTAGCAAATTCTTTTCTGTTGATAAAATCATCGCCAAATTCTGGTGGTTTCTTGATTTGAACATGAGTGCAATCTACAGCACCAATGACTGTAGGAATTTGGAATCGATTCGACCATTTAATTCTTGCTTCTTCTAGATCAGATGGAAATTTTATCCAATGGTGGGCCTTTTCTAATATACAATCAGCTACTTCACTTATGGTTTTGCACACTGTAGTATGATGAACGCCAAAATCTTCACCAATACCTCTTTGAAATCCGGTATCACTAACATATCGTAGGAATATCTCCATCTTTTGCCGAGATGCAAGTGCACCTCCTCTGGATTCATCTTCCTCTGGTAAAACATAATCCGAAATATAGTCTACACTTTCACTTTCAAAACGCAACAAGTGCTTAGATTTGCTTGGGCTGATGCTTCTTCTCTTCCTATAGTTCTTCCTGTTACGAATATTTATGAAGTCCACCATGTTTAACAATATACTAGCAACTACCGTAGGAAAAAGGATGCTTTATAGGTACCTTAAAAATCGTCAAGTAATAACTTACTAATTTAAGACATCTTATTTTTATTCAAATAAAAATAAGCCAGTACTGGAAAAATCCTTATATTTTAAGTAATTACTTCAAAACAAAAGAGTTTGCTTATGGCCATAAGTAATTCCTTTTACATGAAGTAGCCACTGACCTTTTATTCAATTTATACTAAGAAAATACTTAAATAAGAGGAAGTAGAAGCAAATACTTTTTTTTATTCAATAGACCCATAGTTATCAAATATTCATTGCAATATCTTCATAACGTGATACATCTAAATATGCTGGGAAGAAATCCAACTTTTTTATTTACTGCGATATTTCATCCAAAATAGTACAGGGAATGAAGCTCAAAAAAGGTAAAACCTCGCAATTTTTTCGTCCAGCATGAATTGTCTTGAAATTTCAACAGGAGGTAGGTGATAGACGAAGATTAAAAATCTATATCGAAACGAAGGGCGCTAAACGGTTTTTAGGGGTGGAAACTACCCTTATTTGTCAAAAATCATAAAATAACATTTCAAACCTGAAAATGGGTAAGATTTGGTTTGGATAAGTTGAATAATGATTGTTTTGAGCTTTGGAATACAACTTCATCATATTTCAACCCTTAAAAAGCAGCCCCTGTTACAGCTTAATGTAAAAAAAATCACGAATCCTTAAAAAATGATTTCGCCTCTGATTGATTTGCATAAAAATTTGGGATTAGGCTCAACTCACCCTCTGCTTTATATATCATGTCTTGCCGACGAACCCTGATTGTTTCTTAGGGGTGAAAACTACCCCTAAATGTCAAAAATAAAAAAATAGCATTATAAATCTTAAGATAGGTGAAAATTGGTTTAAATTAGTAAAATGATGAATTTGTTACATTTCAAAATACAATTTTATGCTTTTTCAACCCTTAAACATCAACTGTTATTAGTGTTATATGTAAAAAAAAAATTTTTTGCCAAGAGAAAAATAATTAATGCTAATAGGGATTTGCTCAATAATTCTGTTGTAAAAAAATGTGTCGCATGCATTAAGTAACTTTTCAACCTTTAAAAACCACCCTTCACAACATTGCAATTTTTATAAACTATTGTAATAGATGTAAATTGAAAAAAAGTAGACTTAAGTACAAAAAAAAATTTATTAACATAAAAATGCGCTGTATTTTCACATAGATTAACATAAATAAATGATTACATTTAAAATTACAAACACAAATATGATTTTTAAATATCTGTATCATCAGTTTGATCTTCATCGTGGTCGCTGTCATCTTCATCTTCTTCGATCACTGGTGGACTTTCATTGCAGTCTTCACCTCACCCAGAACAAGTGGAATTGCAATATAATCCAACTTTTTTTTAACGTATTTCCTTCATTTTTGATGATAAAAAGTTTATTCAAAAACGATTTTGTAGGGTTTTTCAAGAACTACAAGGATCTGTGAGTTAAATCTCTTTAGACCCTTCCGTTTACAAATGAGGTGAGTTTAAAGGGCTGAAAAAAGGTGGTGCTCGTGCGTAAATAGACGTTTTAAACGGCTATATCTCGTCAAATATTAACTGTACAAAAAATCTACTTACAGGAAACTTCTTGTCATAAAAAAGGTACAATTTCGTTTTTTAACTTTGCTTGTACCTCTAATATTTCCGGAGTTATTTTGAAAGAAAGGGTGAAAAGTACAAAATTATGAAAAATAACTTTTTACTTCAAGCCAGAATGTTTCGAAAACTATGAATTTTAAATTGGTTAAACTTTTTGGACATATTAACCATACATGTACAAAGAGAATTGCACAAGGGCGAAGATCAATTTTAATCAGGAGGGTAGTTAGGGGGTTGTGTTCACCGATTTTATTGTATAAAAAATTCAGTACTGACATTATTTTTGTCATAATTCACTAAATTTTGATGCTACAGACCTTTTTTTTAAGAGGAAGGTCTCTATGAAAAATATTCTATGAGTTTTCTACGAAAAATGCATCATTTTTCCGGTATTTGACTTTGAATCTATCACATTTTGCATTTGGGAGAAAAAGCTAATCATTGATGGGCCATATCTCGGTCACTATTGGTTTTAGGAAAATTATAAAAAAAGGTTTTTGCTTGTTTGTTTTAAAGCTACAATTTTGCTCTCCACAGTTTTTTTTTTATAAAATACATAATTTTCGAGTTATCCGCGAAAAAACATATCAAAAACGTCGATTTTTTCCTCTAAAAAGCGTTACTTTCAATCGCGAATATTGATTTTACAAAAAAATGTATAAACATGTTTTGCTTAGAATCACCCTTTCAATCGATTCCTGCGGTTAAAATGTAATAAAAAATTTTCACCCCCCGAGATGGGGTGGCAACCACCCCCAAGGCTTTAGCGCCCTTCGGTTCGATATAGATTTTTATCCTTGGGCTATCACCTACCTTCTGTTAAAATTTCAAGTCAATCCATGCTGGACGAAAAAATTGCCAGGTCAAATGCTTCATTCCCTCTCTGGGAATGCGATTAAACACATAAGTAATTTGCAATATTTGCCAAAGACAAAATAATAAATATATTGATTGAAAAAACAAACTGCAGCTCTTATAATGTCAATCTATAAAAAAATACAATTTTCAATCCAAGAAACTCAATAAGCTAACAAATTAATTTTATTGGGATGTTCCCAATATACAAAAATAATTAAATTTCCAAAATGACTTAAAAAATACGTCATATTGACGAAGTGTGCTACTAGGAACGGCTCTCCCTAACTCGCCATAACTTGTTCCCCCTCTGTTAAGTTAAGTCTTCACAAGCGATACATAGGTGAGCCTTCAATAGGGAAAGTTCAAAATGAATATATCAGATACATAGATTGCTTCTTGGGTTCCGATGCGCTCCGCCCTCAGGAATCAAACACCACCCGCGGGATCTAACTTCAGTCACGTGGTGTATAATATACTAATATTCGTGTTAAACGAGGTCGTGTAATATGTTTATTGTATTGTAATTTTCTATTTTTTAAATTTTCTTTTTGTGCTGCATTGTATTTTTAATGTTATTTGGCGTTACCTGTGGATAAATAAATAATAATAATAACCTACTTTTTGCTGGCTTTGCCAAGTGCCTTTCACTCTACCCCCACAACGCGGCCAGCTGTAACTCGACATGTGATAGATGGACAAAAGAATTTGAGGCGATGTACTGAAAGTTTCATTATATTTTATTCAACTATTTGAGATGAGGACAAAAACGCTGAAGGGAAAACTACTTCACGCCCCGTTGAAATTAGTCAAAGTGTAGACAAACTAATGGTTGTATAAGAAAATCCGGAAAGTTTCCAACATATCAATGAACGCAGACCACTAGCTGATTCAATTACTTCCTAGACGTTCGGGTTAGCCGAAGATCCATAATTTTGGCACGAAATTAATTTAATATATCGTTGCTATGAATTATTCACAAGCAAACTTTTCCGAGTTGTGAACTTCGTA
Source organism: Galerucella tenella (assembly GCA_910591685.1). Classification (NCBI taxonomy): domain Eukaryota; kingdom Metazoa; phylum Arthropoda; class Insecta; order Coleoptera; family Chrysomelidae; genus Galerucella; species Galerucella tenella. The sequence goes on from CAJUYH010009361.1 coordinate 5,770, forward strand.
CAGCATTAATATCAATATTTCGAGGATGCTCAGATTTTGGCTCATATACGCGAGTACACAAATCGCATTTTGGTTATCACTTCTATTTGGATTATAATGGATGGGAGCTTTATTTGCCAAGGAAAATCTTATAGAGAATACTTTGTAATAAATTACGTTGAATATCATGAATATTAACTGGTTTATACGTTATATTCTGGCATATTTGTAAATTTTTTGAGATTTATATACAGTGAGGAAACCACTTATGGAATAAAATTCTTTTTCAGCACCCGTGTTATAACAATGCACTTATATGCCCATAATCCGTTTCATAATGATACCCATTACGATACAGATTTTTCATTACGATACAGATTTTTAATCAATAGAAACCCATAATTTTTAAATAAAGCATGCTGTGCATTTGACGTTTATCCAGATTCCTCTGTAATAAAATCAGTGCGTATCAAATTTTCGTAGATACATAACTAAACTTCGATAATTTATCAAAATGTCTGATATCAGCGATATAGAAGAATTACCATCGACTCCTCCACACATATCGAAGAATGCAGAAAATGCAGTTGAAAATTTTTTGCCCCAAAAATCTAAGAAAGTGTACGAAAAACTTCATCAACGGTTTATGGACTGGGGGAATACAAAAAATAGGATTTCGACATTCTCCGAAAATGTTTTGATTCCTTATTTTCAAGAATTGATGGAAAATATGGAATCATCTAGTACATGGACACATTATTCAATAATAAAAACGTTGGTGAATATAAACCATAGTATAGACATTTCTGAATATAAGAAACTACAAGCTTTATTAAAGCGAAAGTCCGAGGGATATGTTGGGAAAGAGCAAAAATATATTCACCTGAACAAATAAAAAAGTTTATCTACGAAGCACCCGATGAACGGTTTTTATTTTCAAATGTAAGTATCTATCTAACATTGAATTTTGAAGAAAATTTCATGATTACATTTTCCATTCGACTCATGCATGATAGGTACATTATTTCATTAATTTCGAGCAAACTCATAGACCGAACTCGTGGCCGAGCGGGTTAAGGCGCTCAATTTGGACTAGACTGTGAGTTTCGGGTTCGAAACCAGCCTTGTGTTCAATAAAAATATAAAATTCATGTATTTGATTATTTATCGGGTGTAGAAAAAATAGCGTATGCAACTCTCATGTAATGGTTATCATTACACTCGCATAAAACAGCAAGTTTTTCATTCATATCCTGCTTTCCTACTAAACAATTTTATGCATAAATGGGGACCATTAATTCTTATTAGATTTAAACATGTTTGTCATGGAATTACTGTGATTTTAATTCGTGTCCAGACTAACCATCGACCAATTCGATCGACTAGTCCACACATACAAAACGAAAGTCAACTTTGTTGTTCGACATAGTCTGGAAACGGCTTAGACAAATATTTGTGAAAAATATACTTTTTCACAATGTTTATGGAAATGATGGTTCGGTTATGATAAATATGTTGAATTTTAGTAAAAATTAATAGTTTCCCTGAAGAATGAACATTTGTTTCCAACAAAAAAATATGATTGAGATACAATTTTACCAATAAATAACATATCGTTAACCCAGACAATATACTTTTTCAGGGTGAAGAAATATATTTTACCGACACAACGCCTTTTTTCATGATAAAGAAATGTCATTCTGCCATGAAGTAATTTTTTTATAATGAAACAATATAGTTAGCTTGCAAAAATAAGTATTTGTTATTGGAGAACAACTTTATCTAATTTATTTACAACTTTTATTCGTATCATTTTTTCATCAAGTCAATAGCTAAGGTTTTACAGCGCTCCGAAGTGTGTGTGTACTATTTTTAAGTACTCTTAACTATACCTATATTATACGTGTGTACTAATAATATGTCATCAGTTATTGTTTTTTTTTATTTATTGACTCTTTTTCACTCCATAACAGGATTTTTTTATCTCTTTATACGGTGGTAATGAAGATGATAATTCTCTTGACAGCCGAAGATACAAACAATTCGCCAAGGCAGTGACAAAAAATACATTAAACTTATCTTCACTTCCTCCAACACAAGACACAGCTCGCTTTCATACTTTCCGAGTCTACCATCAGGTCCAGTCGTGGCTTGGTAATTAGAATGATCCTGAAGACTGGGGCTGGAAAAAATGTGGAAAATTATTGATGCCAGTGCGGAACTCTAAACCTCCAGCACCCCCTGAGTTTCTGAAATTGATCTTTTGCAAATGCAAAGGAAACTGTGGAGCGATGTGTGGATGTCGAAAAGCAGGACTGAAATGTTCTGCAGTGTGCTTCCATTGTTCTGAAGAGACTTGCAGCAACGTAATGGAACTCTCAGAATTGATGAATGAAAATGACTTTGATGATGAACCGCCAACATTAACACCCCTTCCTTCTCCAGTTCTCCCACTGGTATTTGATTCAGAAAGCCGATCAGATGCTGAGCCGCAGCCTGGTCCATCGAGACGACTGGGGACGGAGTAGTTCTAATTTAGAAAATCACCGTGGACTATGCCTATTGGGGATACTACGTAAAAAAAACGCGCCTCTAGACTCTACCTCGTGGGAGGTGGGGAAAAGAGTCAATACATAATTATTAATAATATTGCAAAATCCTGTTATGGAGTGAAAAAGAGTCAATAAATAAAAAAAAACAATAACTGATGACATATTATTAGTACACACGTATAATATAGGTATGGTTAAGAGTACTTAAAAATAGTACTCACTTCGGAGCGCTGTAAAACCTTAGCTATTGACTTAATGAAAAAATGATGCGAATAAAAGTTGTTCCTCAGAAAACGGTCTACAAAAATGGTCGGATATCATTTTTTCGTAAAATGATAAGAAAAAAGTTACATTGGAAAATATAAATTTTTTTCTCGATTTTCGCTTATAACTTTTTTATTTATAGTTCTACGACAAAAAGTTACTGGGCCAGAGTTGTAGAGAATTTAATTTGCAACAAAAAATGTCAACAATTTTTTTTATCAAATAAATAGTTCAAGAGATATATCGTAAAAACCATTTCAACCCCTATTTTCAAGATGGCGGCCGTGGGACAAGGGTGGCGACCCCACAAACTTGGTTTTAGCTTTACACTGACCCCCCTACACATCAAAAAAATCAAATTGCGTCCTCTAAAAAACGCAACCCCAAATGTAACTTTTCAATGGACTTAATATTTTTGCTGGGGCTCTTCTCATAATGTGTCTCATCCACTCCAGCCTTCTTGATTTCATATACCCGACATCTTCATTCTCCATCTCTTGTTGTTATATCTGGTCCAAGTATTGTTCTCCATATTTTCCTTCCTAGTTTTTCCAAATCTTATCCGTTTTTTTTTTGGTTGATAGTTGTTGCTTCGAGTACGTAGTATAACCTATTATTTATTTAAAATAATAAGGCAAGATAAATTGCAACGGCGACTCAATGTGGAGAGCACCTCAGGTGTGAATTCGGAGACCAAACTAATATCAGTTCAGGGAGTAGTCTCACCGGTTCGCGGGTAATTCCTACTTTATTCAAGTTATTGAAGGTATATTTAAGTTGATGAGATAATAGATGAAGTTGATTGATTTTGAAACCAAATGAATTCAATAAGTTGATAAATCAAGTTGAGGAATGTAATTGAAGTTAATCAAGAAAGGTAAGTGGGCGCCACCCTGAATAATATTAGTCGACTTGTTTTTCACCTAACAACTCTCTATCAACAAACCTGGAAATGCTGGAAGGGAAGGAATATGAACAACGTTGTTAAATTTACAAGTTGTATAATGAATTTGAAACTAATATCACCGTGAATGTTTGTTGTTTATGTTGTTTGTTGTTTTACGTTGGTCTTAGTTTCCTTATTTTCTCCGGACAGGTCCTAGGTGTCTACTACTTCAACCGGAATGTCACGTACAAATTGGCAGGTACAAAGTGGCAGGTTCAAAGTGGCAGGTACAAAGTGCTAGGAAAGATACAGTGTATTATAGCAATAGTTACATTTTTTTTTGTTAAATTCAGGATATCTGCAGTAATTCGGTTTAAAATTGGTTACAAAAAAAAATCGTTTAAGAACGTGGTTCATAAAACAATATCCTATTTTTTACTATTAAAAAAAAAACAAAGGAAGCAATTAAGAAATGTGATATGAAACGATATGATATTATCAAGGAAATCTTATTTATTTCCATTCATCAAGGAAATCAAAGAGACAATATCTAAATAACATAAAAACTCAATTTCATTTTATCACTTATTTCAATCACAGAAGGCGAAGAAAAATGTAATGTAAAATGTAATCCGGAAATATAATATTCTAGGTTGGTAATTAGATTGAATTTATTAATTAATTAAATATACATATTTTAAAGACTTTAACTATATACATGTGAACCTTCCATCAACTGTATAAGAAAAACTATACCAAAGAACAAGATAAAAAAACCAATATCGCTGTATGTGTGTATCTGGCGCTTATCACTAGGAGGAAAAAATATAAAATCAAGAATCAGAAATGAAGACCATATACGTAAATGCAACTTACCATTCACATTGACTGCACTTTAGAAAAAAGGTTTGAGGTAAACCTTTCACAAGAAATTAAAATTAACCTTATCGGTTTATGGTTCACAGGAGAAAGAAAGCTTATTTTTACTACTGGCTATTGAATTGAACCATGCGATGGGCAATGGACATACGTTGCGTATACCTTTCCTGTTCACATGCTCCGCTTCAAGAAAGAATTTACATATTGGTAGTGTGTTCTTAATCTCTCTCTCTCTCTATAGGAGAGAAGATTTGAGATATTTGACCAATATCAGTGTATACTGATCCTCACCAACGGAGATTATCCGTCGCACATTAGATGTAAAAATTTGCCTTTCAGCGATGATCGATGCTACAGGTTCTCGACGAGAATCACATGTTGGCAAGGAAAAAGGACTGGCTACTCGCCGTCCTGTAGATATTTAAATATTCCTTTGATAGTGGCCAAATATAACGTTACAGTGGGTAATTTCTGGTCTGATCGAAGGTCTTATAGATTTGTATCTTTGTTTTTTTGCAGATTGATTTAGATTTCAATAGTTCCCTATTCATGCCAACAATTTTGTTTTCTCTCAATATTCTTTCTTTCATATTATCTCCACCAGTTTGTCCTATAGATGTTCCTGAATAATTGAATCTTGCTACAACTTGTTAATTTTGATTCTGAAAGGAGTATCATTGTTCTGTTTTCCATTTCCTACCGACAAATATTTTGTTCTGTCTCTATTCTCTTGTTCACTACAATATTTTTCTCGTTTAAGTTTGCTTTCCTTGCAATGCAGTCAAGTTTTAGGGGTGAAGCAGTGTTTGCGAAATTTATTCTCCATGTTCAACAATTTTATTAATTTCAAATTCTTTCAACATTCCACCTTGGAATTTCTCTTTCCTTTCAGTATTTTGTGGGGTCATTTCCACTATAGGTCCCTAATCTTAATTGGGATTCCTAGTATGCTCACTGACATTAATGTAAATGTTCATTCCCAACTCAATTATCTGAGAAGTTACAACAAACTTTAACACAAACGAAAACGGATGAGTATAAATCATTTTTGAACGTTAAAGATTTTATATTCAACATAATTCAACTGACAATTATTTTTCTATTGGGCATACTTTTGTCAGTATACTTATAATAATATTATTTACGATGAAACGACCTTTGGAACATTCAATGTCAAATCTATTTTACACAAATTGTACATACTGGGTGTATCAAAATTGTTTAACTTTCATTCTAAATATTTATATCTGATTCAAAATTATTCAAACTGTTTTTAAATCATAACATCTTGAATTTAAATTAGTGCAAATGTTCTATCAGTCCCATCAAAAATTTAAAATAACACGTTCTAGCCAATCAAAACATTATTATAGTGAGAATAATTAACTCAAATTATTCCAGCGAGAATGATTCAATGGACATAAAGTAATTTCAGGCGAACACAATTGTTCAAAACGCGGATAATATTATGCTTTCGATCTTGGTGATAGCCCTTTATTAGCCAAGAAATGTTACCATCGAAACTCGCCTAAATAACTTGGAATATCACATACTCACATTAGGTGGATAACCAGGGGTGGGATCAGTACAAATATAATTCTATTTTAGTGACACGTTAAGAAGCAACCCTTTTACATTGTTCGCCAGCTATAAATCGTTATTATGATACAGGATCTAAAGAGTCTTCCTTTTTCTCACCCACCCGCGTAGAATCGACTTCAGTCTACAAGTCTCAAGTGAAAGAAGAAATGCTTTGTCTTTTTTGTTAATGCTCGCGATGGAGACGTCATTGTATCAAATAAGATTGTCACTATTTGACACATATTTGACATTTTCTAAACAGCAATATAACTGAATAAGTGCCTCCCAGGTGGGTCTGTCTTTTTCCCCCAATCATGGGGGTCATTTTGTTCGAGAACCTTCTGCTCTTTTTTACCATTTGATTCATTTATTATTATATAGGGGTGTTGCATTGCAAGTCCAAAATGACTACCAGTGATCGGACTAAGCCCTCATGTTTATTGATAATCAGGATTTCTTATTTTGTGCACTGATTAATTGATTTGGACTTGGGAACTATTTGTTGGGAATTTGGAAATAGATAGAAAATGTCGAAAAAGATTCGGACCCAACCTAAAAAGTCGAACAAATAAAAATGACGTAGAAACGTTAGTCGTCTTTATCGGAAGCATTAACAATAGAAAGAGAGAGAGCACTCAAAACTTGTCTTATTAAAGGCCGATTTATGCAACGTGCATTATAATTACATTCTCATTACATTATAACTTCACTTAAATTACATTATCACTCCCTAATCAAACCAGTTCATGCAACGAATTAATTATGAACTGACAAGACTGGCAATTGATAAACGTCATATTATTTGAATCGTTTGGGGTTGTGCTAGAAGGTCAGTTATTTGCAATTATTTGGAAGTTATGAGGTTCTATCAGCAAAAACGTCTTGGAATATATCAGTTTCTCTACTTTTGAAAGTATTAGTGGCTGCTCGAAATAGAAGGAGACCTAGGAATGACAGCTGTAACATTTTTGGCGCATGCGCAGTTTCACCATAGACATAGACATTATATTATATTTCTCTATGGTTTTCAATAAAAATTTAATGTATAGTTAAAAGTAGACCAACTTCTGAATGCAATAGTGTAATTGAAATTCAATAATGTGGTTGCATGAGCATCATTATAGGAAACTATAGTGATTAACTTTTTCTAATGTAAATGTAGTTATAATAATATAATGAAAATGTAATGATAATGAACGTTGCATGAATCCGCCTTAAGTCGATTCTATGCAGTTGGTTGGGGAAAGGGAAAACCCTCTAGATCCTGTGTCATAATAATAATTTTTCTTACGACCGTGCGTTTCAACCCATTTTTCCGCACGCATTTTAGTTTTGAAAGTGACACATTCCCGCACTGGTGCGGAAAAGTAGAATTATGCAAATTTTGTCCTTATTAGATAATCTTTTACTTCGGAAGCTGTAACTATTGTTACAACAGGTAAATAAATATTTACGAAATGTATCAAATGAAATTCTTCCATCTACAAATGACTTAAAACCGTTGCCGTCACCGTCATCGTCATCTTTATGCGTCATGCAATCGATGCCATCCTCATCGACGTTATTCACTTACCAGTTAACACCAAAAAGCTCCATTTGAACGGCAATTTTTATTAAGTAATTTACAAAATGCAACAAATTGTGTTAACTGTATAAACCCTCACTTCGTGGAATCTACTCATCATATGGTTTTAAATGAAACTAACTGTTTCTAAATGACTCCACAATATATTTGAAAAAATGTGTAAATTGCAAGTAAATTATTGAGAATTGTTTCGATAAATATATCATCGTCAGAATGACAGAAGTTACTTTTGACATGATGTATACTTGATATATATTTGGCTAGTCCAAATAGTGCCCTATCTAGTGATTGACTTAATATATATGAATAGAAAAAAGAAGAAGATTTTACAAATAGTAGCTTTGATATTATTAGCCCTATGGGGATATTCTGGATATCTTTGTCCCATTTAAGATCAGTATAACTGTG
>CAJUYH010009362.1:0-13900 GCA_910591685.1 Galerucella tenella
CACAATCATTCAAATACCAAAAAAAATCTATTGTTTACTTACCAACCATAGCTCTGTTGTTGGAAGGAATTACTTTTTTTGCTCCTGAAGGTAACTTGACTCTAGTTTTTTTTGTATCATGATTGTGTGCGATTACTGTAGCATAGTTTCCTGATGCACGCGCTAAACGACCACGGTCTCCAGTTTTCTCTTCTAAATTGCATACAATAGTACCTTCAGGCATGGTACCAACAGGCAATACATTACCTAAAATAAAAAATGAAGTAGACAGACATAAAACGAGATATATGATGGAATGTTTGGTGAGTTGAATTGTATCAGAAAGAGCCTCTAAATATACATCAATTTTAGTTTTTCAGAGAGTAGGTATAAATAGAAATCATCATGTAAAGCTTAATAAATTTCAATAGTTTCACTGATTATTAAATTTTATAAAAATAATATATTTTGACTATTTTACTCACCAATTTGGAGGTTAGCTTTTTTTCCACAATATAAGAATTGTCCAGTGTACATTCCCTCTGGAGCAATAAATAGTTCTTTCCTTGTCTGGAACTTGTAAGGATCCCTAAAATGGACTACAGCTAATGGAGCACCACGACCGGGATCGTGTACTATATCTTTTACTACTCCTTTGATGTAACCATGTCTTTCTGAAAAGTCCAAATATCGGAGTTTAGGAGCTCCTTTCCTCCTTTTTGTATGGGACTTGAAAACAGATCCCGCTCCTTTACGTTGTGCACGAATTACACGACCCATTATAGGTAATGTAGATTATCCTGAAACAGAAATGTTGGATTACTGACCATAACCTAGATGTCCATAGCACATTATTTTCAACTCATATAAAGGCAAATCAAGCAAAATATTCCTTAAATCCTATTACCAGTTAATATTTCAACTACTATATTTCAGAATATTATTTAGATGACTGTAATTTACCTTCGATTTTCTAATATATTTCAAGATTGTTAAAATTATAACTCATTACCTACCTACGTTACGTCGAAGTGAAAGACACGTTGCCAGCTCTAGTCGAACAACAAACTGTTTTGCGTCTAAAACATAGGGAAATATTTTATTTTGTCTATGGTCTAAAACTTCAATCTTGGCAACGCATGAAAACTAAAAATAAAACTGGCTATTTATGACAAGACTTGGACAATACATATTATCAGTAGTAATACCCCTAGGGTCTTGATAATACCGAGATAATTTTGTCATAGGGAATGCTGAAAGCGTGTTGCTTGACAATAGCCCAAGGCCGCAGGCCGAGGGCTATTATCTTTGAGCAACACGCTTGAAGGATTCTCCACGACAAAATTTTGAGTATTTATCAAGGCCCGAGGAGTATTCAATAAGATAATTTTTTACTTTGTAGATATCAAAAAATTGATTGTCAATCTGACGTTCAATAATTTTTAATACAAACTTTATTAGTTTTAATCAAATATTATTCTTTTTTATTTAAACCTACAGTTGTGAAAAGTACAATTGGTAAATTAATTGAATCGTTAGATGCAATACCAAATCTTTGCGACATTTTTAATCCAGTTGTCAGTTTGACGTTTAATTAATTTTTAATAAAAAATAAACACCAAACTGAAAACACCACAGGTAGGGTATTTTCGCTGTAATACAGCGGTGATTGGATGAAATTTGACACATGACTTGAAATTACGTAATTTGATTGGTTACTATATTCAGTAAAAAATTATCCGTTAAATACATGTATTCGATGATTACCAATTTAAGTGGTTACTGCTTGTATTTTGGACTATAAAATAAATTTATTATTTTATGAGGCTTCATAGAGTAATTATTATGTTTATGCTTGGCAACATTGCATTCTTCTTTCTTTCTGATCTCGCTTATACCACAGAAATAACCCACATAGTTGACAGCTCACAACAAATCTTGTAGTTTTATGATTTATTTTATAAGTTGGATATGGAGACAGACAGGCCACCTATACATGAGCGGGTAAACATACAATGGGGCTCCATCAACTGCGCATGACTCAAGACTTTGCCAAATTTAGTAGTAACATAACAATATTGAAATAAATATGTAAATATCAGAAATATAAAACTAAAAAAAAAAACAAGAAAACCTAGGCCCAAACCCGTTTGATCAAAGTGTAACTATGTATAAAAATATTAAAAAAATAAGAAATAGAAAATAAAAAAAATAAAAAAAGAACCAAGCACCTAACCGGGTTTCGAATCTACGACCCCTGAGTTGTAAGCTCAATACCCTACCAACTGCGCTAATCTGGCGCTAATCAGCTCACATCACAGCTCACATCATAGATAACATGCTCACATTCAGTCACATCATTGTCTAATCTTTATATTAGACAATGGTCACATCGAATAGAAGGTTAAAGCCGTTAAAGGCTACTTGGACGCATACGCACTTCGGCTACTAAATTTGAGGTGGTGGGAAGAACCGCATTGTATGTTTACCTGCTCCTTATAATCTGGCAACAATATACCTGTATATACAGGGTGGTCCGTAAGTAAGACCAAAATAAAATTGAAGATTCTTCGCCTAAAAATATTACATCTGACGCAACTTCCTTTGATAAGATATTGATAATAAAAAAGATACAGGGTGGCAAAGTTGGAATGTCAAAATGTTTTTTCTCAGTAAATTGAAAGATTTCGCATAGGTATACAAACGTAAAAATTTGAAGATAGTGGTTTTGGGGCCTGGGAAAGCATAATATGTTATCCATTTCGATGTATCTTCTAGAGGGCGCCACAAAAGCTATGTAATTGGTATAACTGTGCGATTTACTTTTTTGCACCCACATGTATATTATCAATCTTCTGCACAGTTTACAGAATGGGAATGTAGGCCATATCGGTTAACTGAACGGATATGATTTCATATACATCCTAAGACGTGTATGAAATCCACCAATCTGCATCAGAGTAGGGGATCTCTAAAGGCGCGAAGGTGCTGCCACATAGGGAGTCCCGTCAGTACTAAAATTTCTAATTTAGTGAGAACTGTAACGCCGTTATAGTGGTAGTTGCAGATTCTTCCACATATTATTCGTTTTTAAATATTATTTTGCTAATTTGTTTGTATGTGTGTTGAGTATTCGTAGTTGGTTTTTATTGTTTATAGTGGGACTTTTATTTCAAGAGACAATGTCGAGAATATATTTTGTGAAAGACTAATGTGAGGTGCACCCGGTAAGCTCTATCTAAAACATGTTTCATTAAATGAAAAGTGACAGAAGTAGTTATTCTTCCATACAGCTTTGAACTTCCCAGCATTGTTGTTGAATTCCTAACATTTATTTTTCTTCATGTTTGTCATTGAAATATGTAAAAAAACGTTCCATTTATTGTATACTTTTTTATTCAATAAAATATATAAACTTGATGATTATTACTTTATTTTTCTCACTTCAGGCATTGTATTGTATGGTCCATTTTTTGACATTTCATTTAATCTTACTTGACTATTTGATTGTTATTATTGTAATATCAATCTAATGTTGTGTAACTTTAGATGAAATATCAAAAAATGGACCATAATTGTCATTTTGCAATAAAAGTAAAATTACAGTAATTTTGAATATGACGCCCAAAATTGTAAAATTACAGGAATCTTCTTTTTCGGCTGTTAGCGAAGTTCACAACCATCTGATTTGTCCTAGAGGTACTGACGAGAGTCTCAAGGTGGCGCCACCCGTACAAATAGAGGGCGCCACGGGTCAGTTTCCCATCCATTTCCCATCTATAAGTATTTTTTATCCATGATCAGCATTCGCGCTTAGTACCCGTCACTCATTTTTTTCTCAATTTAAAATAAACGTCAAAATAACTTGTCAAAAAAGTCTCTCCTAGAAGCACTGGATCAAGAATATTCATTTACAAAAATAAACTTAAATAAAATAATCCGTACAAATTAACAACAAATACTAAAAACAGAATAAAATGGGTATTTTAAGGGGACTCCTGATGGACGTTAGATTTTATAAAATTATGTGATTCATCTGACTTAGCCTATTTTTCGGTGGTCTAGCTAGTATACCAGACTCACGCGATAGACCAGGATTCAATCCCCCGTGAAGAAGTTTTTTTTTTAATTGTTAATTTCATTTTGAAATAATTATTCTGCTCCATGTAGATAACGACATAAGGCAGACGCTTGAAATATTTAGCAGAATATTCATTATTATAGATAATGGTACGTACGGTACCCCAGGGTAGGGGATCTCTGAAGGCGCGAGGGTGCTGCCACATAGGGAGTCCCGTCAGTACTATAATTCCTAAATTAGTGAGAACTGTAACGCCGTTAGTGGTAGTTGCAGATTCTTCCACATATATCAGCGCTGACATCTTCCTAACGTGTTTTCTATGATACTACTAACCTGACAACTGCCTGACGTGTATTGTGAGTTTGTCCAGTTTTCGTTTTTGAAAACTATTTTGCTTATTTGAGTGTGTGTTGAGTATTCGTAGTTGGTTTTTGGAACTTTAGTTCTTTACGTCAGGTTATACTTGAGCGACCAGGGGTCGCGACGCAAAAGATCTGACCGTTACGCGTTAAGTTACGCTACGTTATGTTAAGTTGCTTCGTTATGTGCCTTGCTTGCGTGCTTGTGCTCTCTCCTTAGTCTCTCTCTCGTTTACGAAGCAGCGATTCATATGCTCCGACCGGGATTCGAACCCGGTCCGCCCGCGTGGAATGCGAGCATTCTACCACTGAACCACCGATGCTATATTAGCTGCGTTCGTTATTTGCGTCCGATTAATCTTTTTAGTCTGAATCGTTCGTTTATTACATCTAGAGGTAGGGGAGGTAAATCTGAACTGTTCGGTAATTCCGCTCAGATCAGTCCGATGTAAATCTGTTTGCTCGGATTATTTTGACGGACGAGAAAGATTAATCTGTTTATCTGTCATGTTATGAGGTTATGTTGTAGTCACTCCTGTCATTAGATTATTCTCGTACTGTTTGGTGATGAATAGTTACCAAAATTGCCTAAGGGCTAGACATACTTAGTCGTAAATAATGAAAAATAAAATCTAAAACGAGAAAATCAAACAAAAAAATCGTAGTCTCTGAAATGAAAGACAGGCAAAAGGGAGGTTAGAAGTGTTCGTTCGTTCGAAGTTCGTTCATATGTATGATTGGTCGGGCCGTTCGTTAATAGCAATTTGCTCAGATTAATTTGTGATCACGTGACCAAAAATCCGTCTCCTCTGCGATGCAAATAACGAACGCAGCTATTGAAATTCTATGAAAAGCTGGTATTCGCAGTGCTGGTGATCTACTTGAATTTGTTCAGATAAATTTTTATTATTATTCCCATAATTTTTTTTGCGCGATTAATGGGTCTAGCACATTTACTTTTCGAAATACAGGGTGTTGAAATTTTAAAAACTTGAATGTTTTAATTCGATAACTTTAGAATGGATCGATAAATTGATTTGACATTTGGCAGGTTGTTTTTAAATGTAAAAGGGCATATTTTGAAAGAAATTGTAGTTTGTGCAACTAGTGTGGATATGATGGCCATATCGCACGAGGACAAAGTTTGAGCACGACACCGTAGGCGGAGTGCTCAATCGTTCAAGTGCGATATGGACGATCCACACGAGTCGAACAGCATATTTTTTCTACGACCCACTTAAGAAAAAATCTAGAAAATAAAAATTTCTATAACTGTAATATAACTTCAAATTGAAAATTTAACAATTCAATTTTTATGTTTCCACTAATTTTTTTTGTGGTAAACGTACAGTTCTTGAATGTCCAATTTGTATGATGCTGTTATAAGTAGATGTTGCCAGTCGGACTCCCTCATGAAGGGTACCGTACCATTATCTATATGCTAATTATTTCAAACATCTACCTGTTGTCGTTATTAATATCAAGCAGAATAGTTATTTAAAAATAAAATTAACAATAAAAAAAAATTCCTCACGGGGAATCGAACCCAGGTCTACCGCGTGAGAGTCTGGTATGCTTACTACTCATCCACCGAAGTAATATGCAAATTGTTTATCTATAACGTCAGATGTATTACATAATTTTTGCTTAAAAGGAACTAAAGTTCCTACCGTGTGTCCCGCGACACGTTCTACCTTTTATTGTTTATAGTAGGACTTTTATTTTAAGAGACAATGTCGAGAAAATGTTTTGTGGAAGACTGCAATGTGAGGTGCATCCGGTAAGCTCTATCTTTATAGGAAAACATGTTTGATTAAATGAAAAGTGACAGAAGTAGTTATTCTTCCATACAGCTTTGAACTTGAACAGCTTTGAAATATGTGAAAAAACGTTCCGTTTATTGTATACTTTTTTTATTCAATAAAAAATAATATAAATTTTATGATTATTGCTTAATTTTTCTCACTCCAGGCATTATATGGTCGATGTTTTGACATTTCATTCAATTCTACTTGACTATTTGATTGTTATTTTTGCAATATCAATCTAATGATGAGTAACTTTAGATGAAATATCAAAAAATGGACTATAAATGTCATTTTGCAATAAAAGTAAAATTACAGTAAATTTGAATATGCCGCTAAAAACTGTGAAATTACAGGAATCTTCTTTTTCGGCTGTTAGCGAAGTTCACCACCATCTGATTTGTGTTAGAGGTACTGACGGGACTCTCAAGGTGGCGCCACCCGTAAAAGTAGAGCAGGGCCCTTTTTCAGTTTCTTGAAAAGTTCAACCTTGAAGCTCTTGTGGCGCTAGCATTCCAATAAATGTCATTTGGACCTTTGGACGGCAGATGACAGGTCCCTATCTGACACATGTCTGACACAACGAAAAAATATGACAACTAGACGATCAATAATATTTTGAAGTTTAAGACTACAAAACTTTGTTGTCAAATTTTATTAAGGTCCATTCATAGTAGATCACACCTCTGGTGAAATGTGAAATAAAATATTTTATTTTATGACTGCCCAATATGCCCTTGCATTGTTTACCAAAAGATCCCGAGGTAAATCTTTATTATTACATTATCTTATACAAATATTAAAAAGAGTAATTGATTGCATGAAAAGATCATTTTTTGTACATATAATATACTTAATATAGTATTTTTGATAAATTCAAAAACAGTTTAATGTCACTGAGCATGTTTGTTTAATATATACAATGTGTTGTCCCTATAAACAGTTTCACATACTTATTCGCAAAACAGTTCATATTCAGTTGATATCATATACCTACCTACCTAGGTATAAATCCAAATTATCTAATTACACAAGATTTTATTCAATATCCTTTTAACTTAGTTACTTTAAGCACAATAATTAATATTATATCCTATGTTTTTTTACAGATAAGAGAAAAATGGTGCATATCATTGAACAGACCGGACCTATTATATGTTTCAGATAGAAGGAAAAGGCACTTTTTTAGAGTATGTGACATTCATTTTACAGAAGACTCTAAGTTTCCAAATAATAGAAATCGAACCAATTTAAAATTTCGGGCAGTACCAACTTTACATCTTGAAGGTAATTTTAGAATGTTTTTAGAAAAAACTTAATCAAACAATTAACTATTTTTAATTGAAGTATCTAAAAATGTTTTATTTTCAGGAATTTTAAGAAGTGGAGAGGGTTGGTGTAGTCTCAAATACAGTAGGCGATAGACACCGACGTGGCTTCAGATACTTATGTCGAAACCATACACAAATGAAAAGATTCAGTCCATACCAGAATACATTCCTAGATAGAGTTAGAAATAATGCGGAAATGACATCCGACAGAGTCGTCAAATTAATTTTTTGCTGGGTACAAGTTTATCCTTCAACGATCACAAAAGGTATGCGCTATCGCCTGGCACGAATTTGAGCCGATAGGTGGGCCAAACGACATAGTTGAAGTAGATGAGAGCCACCTATTCAAGAGGAAATATAATGTAGGGAGATTAACCCAATGGCGGCATGTATGGGTACTATAGGGGGAATAAGCCGAACAACCCTTAAGAGGTTTGCCGTCATTGTTGACAGCCGCGACAAAAAAACCCTACTGACAGAACTAGTCAAATGTATTGATTTGTCGTCATACATTTGTACCGACGGATGGGCCGCATACAATGAATGTGCAGAGGTATTTAATGGACATGGCACCGTAAACCACTACGAAAATTTTGTGAATCCCCCCAAAAATGAACCTCCTCATTGGGCACCTGCTGGAAGATTCAGTCAGGCTTGTCTAGAAAAAACAGAACTCGCACCGCCGGCACCAGGTATGCAACCATACAGGGATCATACAAATACAATTGAAAGAAACTGGCGAGATTTGAAAGAACATTTGAGAACTACAAATAAAGTATCTACGGTGGACCAATATATTGGTGAATGGATGTACAGAAAAAACATCCTATCGGAACACACCAGCGACAAAGATAAATTTTCAAGATACCTCAATGATATAGCTCGAGTATATCCTGGATTAGGAAAACGGCCCATGAAAAGAACATATAATGAAATAGACGACTGCGACTGTCATGAGTGTTCCGATCAGTGAAATGCACATTTAAAAATTAAATAAAAACCCATACGAAGCAAAGAAGAAAAATATGAAAAATGAGGAAGGGATAGATGGCATTCTCAGAGAAAAAACAAGTTTCATTACTATGTAGTATTATTCTCATTATATTATTATCAAATCAATTAATGTGTTGAAATTTATTCCATGGTAGCCTGAATATATCTTCTGACATCGGAGGATTACATCGTTGTGATGAGAGATAGAACTTTATAATTTTGTGTGAGCTAATACAGGCAGAAGATACCAATCAAATAAGTATATTAATTTTATTAGATTATTCCAAAGCTTTTGATATGTTAAATCATCAAATATTGTTGTCAATCACTCACTATTTAGGCTTTTCTGATGAAGCTACTAAATTTATAAAATCCTTTTTAAGTGATCGATTCCAAAGAGTACAAGTAGGTGAAAACAAGTCTCAAAAAATCAAATTAAAACTCGGGGTGCCTCAAGGCAGTATACTTGGTCCACTATTATATACTATGTATACCAGTAACTTTCAGAACTCTCTAAAACACTGTAACTATCATTTTTATGCTGACGATACCCAAATATACTGTTCTTTTAAATATGAAAATTTAACGGATTCTTCTAATTTAATCAATAATGATTTAAAAAATTTAGCTAAGACCTCATCCGATCACCTACTGAAACTAAATCCTCTTAAATCGTCTGCTTTGCTATTCTGTAAGGATTCTGTGAAAGATGCTGTTCAAAACCAGATGCAATTAGAAATAGAATCTAAAATTATTCCTTTTAGCAGGAAAGGAAAAAGTCTGGGACTCGTTTTTGATAATAAGCTACGATTCAAAGACCATATTACATCTAAATTGAAACTTTCATACTGTGGATTGAAAGCAATTTATCCACATAGCCACTTTTTAGATGTTGACATAAAAAAAAGTTATGCGAATCACTTATACTTTCCTTATTCGATCATTGTGACACGGTATATGGTTCATGTTTAGATGCTGTTGACAAAACTCGGATTCAAAAAGTCCAAAATTCGTGTATCCGTCTTATTTACGGCATTAGACGTGGGTATAGGGTATCCCATAAACTCAAAGATCTGAAATGGCTTAATATGCATAATCGCCGTAAATTGCATTTTGCTTCATTTATATTCAATATTATAAAGTTCAAAACCCCACCATACTTACATAAAAAAATTAAATATCGTACTGATGTCCATAATATAAATGTGAGACGAAAGCAAATGCTTACCATACCTCTTCACCGCAAAGAAATATTCAAACGAGCATTTTCATACAATGTGGCAAAAGTTGCAAATAATTTATTAGAAAATAAACTTTTCAATGTCTTAATATCTCCAAAAAGCTTCAAAATGAACTATAAAAAATACCTATTTACTCTGTGATGCTGATACTATTGTCAGTTTCAACTATTTTATACATTTTAAAGTCCTTTCTCAATCTGTTTCTTTATTACTCTGATAAACAAGGTTACATGTATTTAAAACTAATATATTTGTTTTTCTCTGTATTAATATTGTATATGTAGTATTTTTGCTCTAAATCTTTACATTTCCTTTATTTCTTTTTTTTTTTCTAGTTTTTGTTTTGTTTTTAAATAACAATTTATTAGCTAAAATCAGAATCAATAATTCCTGTGTGTAGTTAGAAATAATCTGGCTTTAGCGGAAGCACAGACATTTAAGTCCAAAAGACATAAATGAACTGAGCTAAAATGCCAATTACTCAATATACTAATCGCATACATTATATTATATTTAATTTATTGCTGTATAATATTGGGTAATAAACGTATTTATTATTATTATTATTATTATAATACAGTTACTGAGGGCACATTTTGAAAATACTTTCGATGGAACGTACTATATTTTGTTCAAGAATCGAAAAGATCTCACCGAGAGCGTTACAAAAATATAGCATTCTAATATATTATAAGGGTGTTTTACAAAGATATGGCCAATTATTAGCAAAAAAGACCTCCTCTTTAATACTCTGCAAAACAGTAAATTAAAATAAATCAACAGGTCTTTGTATTCAAATGTCATACACACATCATTGGCTATGCTCAGTATTAATTACTTTTTTCTTTTGTGGCTTCTTTAATACAGGGTGAAACAAAACGCAAATCAAGCAATATCTCAAAATTTTCGAATGAATCACCCTATAAGTCTTTTTACAATTTGTTAGTACAATTAATAATATTTCAAACGATGTAGTACATTTAGGGCATAAGTTAATGGAAAATCGTAAATATTTTATGATAATGGTCAAAAACAAGTATTTTACGTACACAAATTAAATGGTATAAATTTTTAAATCTTGTAAATTTTAACATTTCTAAGGCATATATTTTAATCGTAATTTTGGATGCATCTACAATATCTAATCAATGAAATAAAATGTTTACTAAAAATTTCATATTTATTCATGTTTCACTTTCAAGAATTGTTATTATAGGCTTGTTTGAGAATGGGCGAAAATCAAGCCATATTTTTGATTATATCAAGTGGGCTACTATCAAAATAGTATCTACTAATAAATGTCAAAGAAATATTGCTGTATTCTTCGTTTGTGTTTAGGAAGTTGATTCAAACACAATAGTTAACTTGTGGTTCCAACAAGATGGAGCATCTGTATATCACGTTCGTTGTGTACGTCGGTGGTTAAACAGACATTTTACCGACAGGTGGATAGGACGTGGTGGACCAATTTCGTGGCCTCCACGATCTCCAGATCTCACACCGATGGATTTCTTTTTATGGGGATACATCAAGCAACTTGTTTATCAAACGGACCCTACTACCAGAGAAGACGTGAAAGAAAGGATTCGTAACGCAATTTCCACAATAACTCCAGCTATGTTGGAAAGAGTAAGATCCTCGTTTTTGAAAAGAATTGTATGTAATGTTCATTTATGTAGATGTGAGTGTTCTTATAATATTGGTTTTCATAATTGTTAGTTTTTCAAAAATAGAAAAAGTTGGGAAATAAAATACAAGCTTGTATTTTATATAACCAAGATATACTGTTTGTGGTGACTAAAGTAATTATTAAAGACTACAAACTGCTTTTATATTTATTAGTACCTACTATAATGACATTAGCCTACTTACAGTAAACAAAAATATTTCTTCCAACATAATTCCTTATTTCCTTCCTCTAATGGTAAGAGTAGAAGTCAAAGATATTTTAGATGCATCCAAAATTACGATTAGAATTTATGCCTTAGAAATGTTAAAATTCACAAGATGTTGCATGTAAAAATTTAAAACCATTTAATTGGTGTACGTAAAATATTTGTTTTTGACCACTATCATAAAATATCTACGATTTTCCATTAACTTCTGCCCTAAGTGTACTACATCGTTTGAAAGTTTATTAATTGTACTAACACATTGTAAAAAGACTTATAGGGTGATTCATTTAAAAATTTTGAGATATTGCTTGATTTGCATTTTGTTTCACCCTGTATTAAAGAAGCCACAGATAAAAAAAGTAATTAATGCTGAGTACAGCCAATGATGTGTGTATGACATTTGAATACAAAGACCAGTTGATTTATTTTAATTTACTGTTTTGCAGAGTGTTAAAAAGGAGTTCTTTTTTGCTAATAATTGGCCATATCTCTGTAAAACACCCTTATAATATATTAGAGTGCTATATTTTTGTAACGCTCTCGGTGAGATCTTTTCGATTCTTGAACAAAATATAGTACGTCCCATTTAAAAAAATTTAAGTTTGTGCTGCTACGTGGTTTTGGAACACCCTGTAGAATCGAAAGTATTTTCAAAATGTGCCCTCAGTAACCGTATCAGCTCACACAAAATTATAAAGTTCTATCTCTCACTACAACGATGTAATCCTCCGATGTCAGAAGATTGCCCCACCCTGTATATGATTATTTATGTTGTTTTTATTACAGAGTTGTTTTTTTTTAATATTTTTATTTTTCTAATATTTGTTATATTTTTTAATTTATAGGATTTGATATTGTTTTTATTTATTTGTGGAATAGGCCTATGGGGTACCAC
The DNA here is from genome assembly GCA_910591685.1 of Galerucella tenella. NCBI lineage: Eukaryota > Metazoa > Arthropoda > Insecta > Coleoptera > Chrysomelidae > Galerucella > Galerucella tenella. The sequence continues at coordinate 12,580 of CAJUYH010009362.1, forward strand.
ATTAAAAAAAATCGCCGTGGATTTACCTCTTTATACCAATTTTCCAGATAAGCAAATAAACTTAGCCCAAAATGAATAGCAAAAGCTAGAACACGCATACGGACAAGTAATGAAAAAAAGTCTTTGAAGATGACAGACACATTTTTAAGATTTTGCAATTTTATTTATTTTGGATAAATTAAGTGATACTTGGAAAATTGATATATCAGGTGGTGTGGAAATAAGCCCACAAATGAAAAAATGAATGGAAACTTATCCTTGAGTAACCCAACCCTAATATTTCCGCAAGTTCAAAACACGTTTTAATAAATATCTTTGGCAATAATGGAGAAAAAAATATGAAAATTGGCATACATACTTAACAAAGGGTGTAGAATTTTATGACACACTCAAAATTACCCCAACCCTAATATTTCCCAAACTCACCCCCACCCTCTACCCCTTTGGTATGATATTTGCATATAATTTATTTTATCCCAAATTTTATTCCATCAAATCTACATATGCCAAATACCAAATTTTTATTTTCATTCGTAAAGACGGAATAAAGATTTTTATATTTATGAAATAATCGATTTTTTAAAAACATTTTTCCGCATAACTTTGTTAAAAAAAAAGTTGTTGAAATGAAATTCAAGGAGTGAACGTGAAAAAAAACGTAGAATTTGATTCCATATTTAAAAATGCCTTTTTACGAATTTTTGACGGTGGCAACACCCCACCCCCCCTATGGGGGGGATGGGGATGGATAGTTATGTTATTTTGTTTAGTGATTCTGTTAAATATACATATGCCAAATATCAAATCTTTATTTTTATTCGTAAAGACGGAATAAAGATTTTTATATTTATGGAATTATCAATTTTTTTAAAACATTTTTTCCGCATAACTTTTTTGAAAAAAAAAGTTGTTAAAATGAAATTTTAGCGTTATACGTGAAAAAATACGTAGAATTTGATTCCATATTTAAAAATGCATTTTTACGAATTTTTCACGGTGTCGACCCCACCATGGCTGATTTTGGTAAAATTAAAAATTATCATCCACCAATACATTTCCGTGAAAATTTTTTTTTTTATCATCTCTGGAAGTATGCTAGACATGTGCTAGACCCGAGAGCCCTACACCAACCGTGGAGAGCTGTCTTTACCAGGAACTTCAAGACAATCAGAAACATCAGAATCAGGTAAAGTGGTTTACCCCAATATAATCACCATAAAATTTTATTTTACATTTTATTACTCACAATGGGTAAACTATTTTTTGGAAAAAATAATTATTAAATTTCCATTTTTCAGAAATTGTCAGCATTGGTGTGTCT
>CAJUYH010009363.1:0-13899 GCA_910591685.1 Galerucella tenella
ATTTTACGCCAATCTTCGCATTTTCTACACGCTCTTTCAGTTTGTAACACCTATTCATTAACACCCGGTATAATGATCTATTCAATAATTCTAAATATCTTCTGTAAGTTCCTTGTAGCATTATTTATTATTTTTTCTCTTATTTTTTGGGAATGAAACCACAAAAATGTTTTTTATTTTCTGTGTCAGATAGGGATCAAAAATTATTTTATCATTATTTAATCTTGATAAAGGTAGCTGGAACGCTGCCAAAACGTCGAAATAAAAAAAAATAAAAAACATTATTGTGGTTTCATTCCCAAAAAAATAAGAGGAAAAATAATAATTCTAAATTCGTTATTTTAATCGCACTTCATTTAATTTCTGTATTAAACTTCCACATACTTTCATTGCGGTGTACCCCTACTTGCACTTGCGGTTTACCCCTCGTATAGATACCCCTATCTATAGACAACTATTAACCCGAAAATTTTTTGACAGTTCCAAGAGCCAATCAAATTTCCTCATATTTTATCATATGAACAATTTCACCCAATCATGTCAACATTACACTGATAACAGACCATGGGCTGTTTTCACGTTGGTTGCTATGGACCTCGCTATGGACACATATTGATTTATTTCGATTTTGAAGTTCCAAATATTTAATATTTCGAAATGTCACGATTTGTTTTAGCTCTGTATTTTTCCTATAATTAGCAAAAAAAATTTTCTATCCAAATAACCCTCGGACATTGATAAATGCTCAAAAATTTTATGACAACTTTCTCAAGCTTGTTGCTTGTAGGCAACAGACCTCCGCCTACGGCGTCGGTCTGTTTCCAAGCAACAATCTTTCGAAATCTGTCATAAAATTTTTTCGAACAATTATCAATGTCCTTGGGTTATTACTACTGAGTATTAACCCCAGTGAAACCCTTAGTGCCAGGTTACACCATCTGAGATGAAAACTTTGTATAAGGACCTGTTAAAGATGATTTTTGTATTGGTATTTTATAAAATTATTATAATTGATTTATTATGCTACGCAACATATTTCCAAATGCAATAAAAACAGGGATAGTAGATTGCTGGTGGACACTGAAAGTCATAGTATTGAGGGAACTGACAACTGTAAACTATGACTTGAATTATACCGTCGATTGAGACCTCCGTAATGAGGAACTACTAAGAACAGATAGCCGTTAGTTGACACGTTGACAGATAACGCAACGCCATTGACTTATATGTGGAGCTTTGTATGGAGAGAATATTTAACAAAGTGTCTTTCGTCTGGTATGGATGGTAAGACTGCCTTGCCAGGGAGCTGACAAAACAAACATTAAGCTGGACAGCTGGAGGCTTGGTTCATTCGAAGGCTACTATACATCCCTCGTAGCAGTGGCGGATTTACCAGCAGGCTGAGTAGGCTCGAGCCTAGGGCGACAGATTTTGGGGGCTGCAAATTTGGGGAACGAATTTTTTTTACCTAATAGAAATCAAAAAGATTTTTCTATGACGGTTTTCTGATGTCTTACATATGGAAGTCTGCAAAAAATTTTGTCGATGACTTTTCTCTTTCACTTGTCATTGCACATTGCGAGAGTAGCAAACTTCCCTATTCTAGAGTAAAACAGCTAGTTCGCCGCCCCTCAACCAGTAATCGGCCTCTTGCCTCTGCGCCCTTTGCCCACACTTTTTATGAGTGAAAAGAGCGAAATTGTAAAAAATATGCCCCTCTTATTCCCACTAACAACTAATACATGCCAGTCTTAGTACTGGTTGGAGGCTGCGAACTGGACGGTTTGTATAATATTGTATATAATTTTTCGATTTTGATTCGAATATAATGAATAATTTAGCGAATACCCTATTACCCCGCCCTGAGCTTCGATTAACTCAAAATTATACTGAAAAATTATTTTTTTATAATCACATTGAAAAGAAGCCTTTTTCGCTTGTCATCGACAACGAAAAGTTGACGTTTCTTGAGGAGAGTTACTTTACGCTCGCCGAGCATAAAAAATGGCAAAACGCTCGTTGCCCATAACAACCGATAGGTGCTACAAACACAATAGGGTATTTGACAATTTTTTTAAAAATACCATTAGAAGATTGTCTGACCTCAGTTAAGTACTCCAAATTTTTATCAAATTTTTTACTAAGCGGGAAAGTTGCCAGAACCAACTTTAAAAATTTTCTATTTAAATAGCGCGCCAAAACGCAATAAACTCACATATTTTCCCGCGCTGAGTAAATATTTGAAAATTACCATTTTTGTTTAGTTAATAAAAAATCACTGGTTTAATTTATTTGTGTGAAATATTGATTTCTGGCATAATAGTACCACAAAGTACCTGCTCCGACTCTTTTTTAATTTTTTCCGCTCATAGGAAAATACCCTATTGTATTGACATATTTATACAGATTTTAAAATTTTTTATGAATCCTACTTTATATTTGTTTTTAATAGTTACAATTAAGTGATTGCAGAAAAAATCTTGTATGTATTACGTGCAAAAACGTGACATTATTGCTGGAGAGTAATAGTTATCGCGCGACGTGAAGCGGAGCGCGGTAATTACTCGAATAACTATTACGTGCAATTACAACGAAATTGTTGCATTGTAAAAATAATCTATGATATGACAATTGTTGAGGCAAGGGCGGCAAAAACTATTCAGCCTATACCTTGAAAATCCTTCACTGCCTCGTAGAAATCTACCAAACATAAATAATAGTTATTTATGTACCAAGGCAGTAAAGTGATTCTTTATCAGACGAATCTGAAATTATGAGACGATCGAGAGAAGCGAGCGAGGCGAATAATAGGCGAGTACGATAAAGACACTTTACTGACGTGGTGCATACAAAATTTTATCGCCAACTGCTCAGAATTCAGAATATAAAAAACAGGTATATTTCATTGCATTTTATTATGACAAAGTAAACGGCACATATAGAACAAATCTACCTATTATTTGTTATAAACACCCCACAAAAATTATCGCATCACTGGTATTTTAGGATATTTTTAATACTTAATTTTAGTTTTTTGGGACAATCTGTATATGTATCAATTTAATAGATATTTTTGGTTTCTTATCATGGGCAAAAAATTAGCACAATTCCTCACAAATTTTTTTGGAAGCAAAAATGCTCGAGTAAATCATTTCTGTCTTGGAGAATGCATTGAGATCGAGAACTTTCTAAGCAAATTGTGTTATTGTATAGTGAAAATTTAAATTTATTTTGCAAATAATGGATGTGCCTCAACGTTTAACAAGACGTGACGAATGAAGAAGTCGCTAGAATCATCGCGCTCATACAAGATGGCAGCAGTCAAAGATACGTCGCCGGGGTAATTGAAGTTCAACAAAGCACCATGTCCAGAGTTGATATTCGCTACCAAGAAACATGGATGCTAACCAGAAGACCCGGACAAGGCCTCGGAAGGGTAACTTCGATAGTAGATGGTCGTTATTTGAGGTTAACGGCGTTAAGAATTAGGCATACCACCGCTAGAAGGCTGCAAACAGATCTGTTGCCTGCTCGTAATGTCCGAATAAGCCTACAAACAGTTCGAATTAGGCTGAGAAAAGCAGGTATACGAGCCAGAGCGGTTCCACGTCTTACCAGAAAACATCGAGTATGGAATTTGCTCGAAAACACGCAAATTGGAATATTCAAGATTGGTCCAATATTTTATTCCCGGATGAATCAAGATTTTGTCTGTATTCATCAGATAGGCGTGTACCAGTATATAGGCGACGTGGTGAACGGCACGATCAGGTTAATTTTTGTCAAACTGAAAGCTTTGGTGGTAGCTCTATCATGGTTTGGGGAGGAATTTCTTTCGAGGGTCGCACGGAGTTAGTACCAGTGAATGATGGAAGACTAAATGCTGACAGGTACATAACCAATATCCTAGAACCCCATGTAGTGCCCTATATGCCTCATATCGGTGACAACTCTGTGCTAATGCACGATAGAGGAGAGTCGCCTAAGTCGTACCGCCTCCTAAATCGTACCATCTTAATTTTAATTAGAAATAAAGTGACTACAGCGCTCGTGCGGCGCTACTAGCAACTAGTGCTTGGTCGTAATGGCGAGACAAAGTTTGGTGCGTGTGCGGTTGCTATCTAAGTTATTGTGAACGATTTCCTGTTTTGGAGCTAATTGATGGTTTCCTAAATCGTACCGATTTCATCACTTGACAAAAAGTGTATTACCTTGCACAAATTACCACAATATTAGTGACTAAAAATTAGATTAACCTGTCTAAATAACCAATAATTCTTAGGGTTATGGTGCTTTTGCACAGGGATTTAATATAAGGTAGAAAATAAATAAATTGTAAAAAGAGGTACGATTTAGGCAACCTTCCTCTAATGCTCGTCCACACGCTGCTAGAGTGGTTAGCGGCATTACTTAGAAGAGGTCGAGATACCCACCCTGAATTGCCTGCATGTAGCCCGGACCTTAACCCAATAGAGCATGTCTGGTACCATCTAGGATGGCAAATTCAGCAACATCCGGGACCAATAAGAACACTAGATGATCTTCAAAATGTTCTTTTCAACTTCTGGGAAAACATGCCGCAAGGATACGTCCAGAACCTGTTTAGAAGCCTTCCAAGACGAATGGAAGCTGTAATTAGAGCTAGGGGCGACAACACACGCTATTAGAAATTCATTGGCTGGTTTTAATTTACGCACCGTTGATTTTTTTTTATAGATGTTTTCTATGTTTTGGTACATCAAACTTTTTGTCCTCTGTAGATTAACCTGATATAAGATAAATGTTGCAAAAGGCGTATCTATTGGTGTTTTAATTCGTAATAATAATAAAATTCGAAAAACAGGCAACACTTTTAAAATATTTCAAAAATAATGAGTGATGCGATAATTTTTGTGGGGTGTATATTTAAATTGAAGGTACACCCTGAAGCATTATAAAAGTTAATTTCTGAAGTCAAAGGATCGAGTTCCAACAATAATTTGTTATAAATAAATTACTAGAAAACTATCATCGAGCCGTAATAGGGAGAAGCGTGACACTGACAGATGATGATTTTCCAGTAATTTAAATTGAAAGTCAAAATTCTTCACCTGCCGCATTTTACTTTATCTAATTCCGCTATCAAATGTGACACTTTACGTCACTCCTTGACGTTAGGTAACGTCACATTTTTCATAACCTTCATATATCAGTTATGAAAAGTAGTTTTGTAAAAACTTTACGTAACTGTTTATGTTTCAACATAGAGATACCACATGAGTTTCAAAGAATAATTTATTAATTAGAAAGGTACTGTCAAAACTGACAATTACTTCATTATTTAAACTGTACAATTAAACCATTATTTTAATTCAATAGTATTTTGAGATTCATAAACATTGAAAACATTATTCAGGACACAGTTATTCAAAGTGAGTCAATTTTCTGGGTGAATACATCATAGTAACAATACTTCTAACACCATTTGATTCCACTTCAATATTATCATTGTAATTGAAGATTTTATTGAATATTATGAAAGCGCGGAATTAGATAAAACGTAGTACGTAAACACGTTATGAAGAGAGCGACATTGTTCAACACGCGTAATTTGCAGAACTCGCTAGCGCTCGTTTTGGCAAATATTACGCTTGTTGAACAATATCGCTCTTTTCATAACTAATTACGTAAATATCTATTTCCTGTCGTTAATGCGGCAGATGAGGTAAGGTAAGATAGACTGTTTGTTTACTCCCGGAAATCAATCTGATAATTGACGGCTTTACTGACGGTTGGCGATAAAAAATTTAAAAACCGCTTGGATAAATTATGGCACAACATAATAATAATAATAGCCTTTATTGCACTACAGATATAAATCACTTCACACAGCATACGATAAAATACAATTGTTATTTGCAATTATAGCTATATATAGCCATACGGGTTATTGGCGGGCTTACATTATTTAAAAACGGTTCTATAGGTATATACAGAGTGTCCCAAGATTTTTTCCACATTCTGTAACTCAGAAATTAACGAATAGGTTTATTTGAAAATTGGGTAATCTTTTTGGGACCTACAGTAATTTCATCCGAGGTATACAAGGTATCTGTGACGTCATCATAGGAGGAACATCATCGCAATGAAACAAATTCAATGGAGAGGGGATCAAACTTAGCTCAAATGGAAGAGCTTTTTATTTCAAATTCAACAGTGTATCACAGTGAGGGTACTCAAGTGGATAATTGCACCAAATTTTCAGTTTAATGTTTATTTGCAACAATAACCAGAACATTTCGTCTTCACAGTGATTTTATAAAAGATGTTCAGCTTGGCCTCCATCTGCAACAACACAAGCATCGAACCGTCTAAAAGTTTGTTCTCACAGAAAATCTCTAAGTAATTAACAGTTTCAAACCAATCAGAAATCTTTGTGAGAACGCTTTAGGGTCTTTGCGCCGAATCCGGATTGTCAAAGACTGTCTGTGATGCTTGTGAGAACAAACCTTAAGTAGTTCACGTGTACATGCGCATGTATCATCTCTTGCGTAAGGTTATTACAAGCTTGTTGCAAATAAACAATAAATTGAAAATTTGGTATAATTATCCACTTGAGTACCCTCACTGTGATACACTGTTGAATTTGAAATAAAAAGCTCTCTTTCATTTGAGCTAAGTTTGATCCTCCCTTCCATTGAATTTTTTGCATTGCGCTAACGTGCCTGCCTCTATGATGTTTACTGTAAGTCCCAAAAAGATTACCCAATTTTCAATTAGTTAATTCCTGAGTTACAGCCTGTAAAAAAATACTGGTACACCCTGTATATAGATAGTTTGTTTATTGAGGATGTGATTTCGTTATCCATAAATTGAATTTGTGTATTACCTATCCAGTTATTTTATTTTAGAACCGAAGTTATAACAAATTATTTAAATCATACCAAAAAACATAATTTATATTTAAAATACATCATGAGTGATAAAGAGGAATGTAAATATTTGAAATAATATGTTTATTCCAATCGTCAGAACATTATATCGAAGTTTCAAGGTTATTCAGTAAATTCGGCAAAATCATGCACTTATTGAGGAAACGAACTTTACATTATGAAAACATTGTTTGATTATCATAATCATAAAAAGCTGTTTAGCACGTTTTTAAAAATTAAATTAGTATGATTTTGTAATCATCGTTCAGACTGATGAGTGATTAAAAAAATATTTATATTAAAATTAATAATTTACCTTTTCAATGAGGAAGTCCTTTAAAATCCTACACTAATCGAATCCTATTAGGCCAAGCAATAGATACATTTTTGTTACAAAAATCCGAGGGGTAAACCGCAAGTGGAAGTATGTGGAAGTATATGGAAGTATGTGGAATTTTAATACAGATATTAGACGAAGTGCGGTGAAAATAACGATAGGCTTGTTCAAGAAAATTTTTTTTAGTTAATAATAGAAACTAAAACTCATTTTAAACAGATTCCCGAAATTTTAGATTTTTCCGCGAACGTTTAAACCCTCAAATTAATTAAAGAAATTGGATTGAACGAAAACGGGGCGTGGTTACCTGTGACGTCACACTGCATATGCTATACCCAACGTTTGAAACGCCGCGAGTCGAGAGCTGTGTATTGTGTATATATTGTATCGTTTTGTGTAAGAAAAAAAACGCTGGACTGTTGACTGTACCTACTGTTTCGTTATTTTATTATGAAGGGAGTGAGAATAAAGTGGTAAATGAATACTATTCGATTCCTGACTGTCCCAACACATCCAAGAATGCACCGGAAAAATATATATACATTAAAACAGTGAGCAGTGGAACAGTTAACTTAAAACCTTGAGTAGTACCGAGATTGTTTGACTGTCTAAAAAATAGAGTAACAATGCATAGTTCAAAGCCACGGTCACAGTTTTTACAAGTTAAGCTCAGAAAATAGAGCCTCTGATGATGATAAAGTAGAGGAAGAAAATCAAATGGATATCACACGAATGGAACCTATATCTCGGGAAATGGGGGTTCAGGCTTGCATTAAGGCTTAGTACGTTCCAAAGCGATTCAATGCGCGGATGAGGGGTTTTATGAGTGGAAAATGGCTAAAAAAAGAAAATGCACTAGCAATGAGATCGTTCCAAAATCGTGAATGGAAAAAACGGAAAACCTATAAACGTAGAGTTTTCAATATCCACTAGCGGTCCTTCTTCTGCATTTAGCTCGTCAGAATTGAGTATGTCAGATCCGAATAGCTCATTTTATCTAGACACTAATAGGTCAGGCAAAATAGAATATTTTATTTGATAGAAAAAGAAATCCAAAGCTTTATTTGGGAGTTCCGAGTCATTCATTATTTGTTGTGAGCTTGTTAACTAAAAAAATGTGAGCTGGACAAGCTTGATATCTTTTTAACAATAAAAAAGATCAAATTGAATTTACCTCATAGGATATTAGGAGACGATTTTGGTGTGGTACTTTCCAGAGTATGTGGCATTATACAAAAAACTATACCGTTATTAGGCAGTTACCTTTACCCATTTATGCAAGTTAAGAAAAGACTTCCTACTCCCTCAAGACGCAGATATGAAAATGTACAATAGATTGTTTTGAAATGTCGATTCAGAAACCAATTGTGAATCCGGTATCTACTGAGTACATCTTCAATAGCAAAAATCACTAACACTTTTAAAATTTAAAGATATTGCAGCTGTAATCAACTTTCTTATGTGAAACGCAGCGGTGTACAGAGCACAATATGCAATGTGACGTCACAGTCGGCTCTGTCGCTTTTTAAAGGAGCTCCATTTTCAACCTCTAATATCTAAATAGTGGGGAAAGTTCAAGAGCTGAAAATTTCACTAGTTATTTTGATAATTATTTTTACAAAATAACGTGAGAAAAACCGAGAAAATATTTCATTGATAACAAGCCCATTATTGAATAGATCATTATACCGGGTGTTAATGAATAGGTGTTACAAACTGAAAGAGCGTGTAGAAATAGCACAAATTGGCGTAAAATTTCCTGTCGACATGAGTCGTTGGAGTAGTTTTCGAGATACAGGGTGTTAAAGCTGCCAATACAACAGGTGAAATATTATAAAAATCAATGCTATTGAGTGTTTTCAGAAATTATAAATGTTTGTGCTCGTTATGAAGCGAGTTGCATTACAAAAAGGTTGTATGGGTTCTTACATTGTCAACTAACTTGAAAACAGTGTGTGGAAGTTTCGAGGAAGTGTGGTGGAAGCATTGTATAAAGATTTATACAATGATGGAAGTATGTGGACGTTTTTTAAAAAAATATTGCATGGGTTTATACATTGTCAACTAGCTTGGTAACAGTGTGTGGAAGTATGTAGAAGTTTGGTAGAAATATGTAGAAATAGGTGTACAAGATTTTTACCGGCGGTTTACCGTTTACCTCTCGCAAAAATCCTAGTAGAAACGGACTGTGCCATTATGTAAAAGACAGTATGTAGTATAAATCTGATATATTTTCGACTTGCAAATGTTGCAAATTATTGAAAATGGCTATCTGAAACGACGGAAATAATTCCACTTTACGGAAAAAGTGACGTAAGAAAAACCAGCTGCTGTATTTAATGGAAAACCCCCAGACAAACATGTCGGTCATAAGTTTGTGCCTCGGTTTGTGCTTATGTTGGTCAAAAAATATTTAGAAACAGCACACAAATAGACGTAATTGAAAATTTTGCTACGGATTCATCCATAAGGATAGCAGCAGCGAGAGTAGCAGCCTCAACACATATAACAGTAGGCTCTTCATATGCACACATTTCACCCGTATAAGATACACCTATTGAACGCTGTGCCCGATTTACCACTAGGCCAACTAGGCCGCAAGTAAAAGGGGGCCGCACGCCGCAGCGTTTCATAAAAAAAATTTTGTTAAGAAAAAATATTGAATTTCATTATCTTAAATTAATACTTACCACAACTTTAAATCGGGTTTTTAAACAACTTATCATCAATTTCCAATGAAGAAATAAGGGGAAAAGCTTCTATTGTGGCTAAAAAGTATCGAACCGACATAGATGGTGACTTTGGAGAAGAGTGTGTACAGTTCAAAGGCTTCGTTGAAGGTATATTTGATGAAGAAAGAGAACCTCATGATAACAAGATTACCAAGCCTCCAAGGAATACACTTTTGGAGTATCTGAAACTCATTCGTGAAAAACAATTAACAACATTATTTCCGAATATGGACACGGCTTTGCGCATTCTACTATGTATGTATGATGACATCTAATGCATCTGGAGAAAGATCATTCAGCGTGTTAAAAAGAATAAAAAACTACCTGAGGAACTCGACTTCTGACGAAGATTCTCGATTGTCTAGTTTGGCTAGTTTTGTGGCAAATTCTGAGCTTTTTCAAGCATTAGACTTTAACGAGTTGGTTAAAGATTTTGCAGCCAAAAAAGCTAGGAAAGTGAGCGTTTAGATTTATTTGAACATTACTGTGAACATTCACTGTAATACATACAGTGTGAGTGAATGTTTATTTTTAGAACTAATGTGTTGTACCTATTTTAAAAAGTAAAATTATAAAAATAAACGTTATGTATTAATATGAAATCTACTTTATACTTTAATTACATAATCGTGAAGTTAAAGGATACGATATAATAATTATTATAATCCATCTTATATTATTGCTAGCATCCGCATCCTGCATCCATTAATGTTTTCCAATTGGTGTTTATCTTTAAGATATCTCAACTACTCACTTGTTTTGGCGTGAGCTTGAAATGAGACACATTTCAATTTTCCACCTAATAGGCGGCCGGGGCGGGGGCCGCTCGGGTTAATTTGGCCTAGGGCCGCAAGTACCCTAAATCCGGCACTGATTGAACGAACTAAATGAAGGGGATCCTAATCTAGTCGCAGCAACGAAGCACTAAAAACGCCAAAGTTAGGAATTTTTCCGGGACAGCACGTAGAGAGTTGCGGTTTTTTGCATTCGGTGGCAAAAACGATGTAGAAAGTTCCTACCTAGGTTCTACCCTGTAGAAACCCCTGGGTGCGTTGCTGCAGGCCAAAATGCTGCCCAAAAATGCACCTTTTGGGAGGCCTTTCCTCCAATTTTATAACTTCGTAAAAAAGAGGCAGAACCGGCTCAATTTGGCTACTCGGGGGTTTTTGGGGTCGCTGATCACGATTATGATGTTAAAATAGATCTCCAGGACACCTGGGGGTCAGGAACGCCGATGAACGTCATCTCCGTGGGACTCTTCAGGAATTTTGTGCGCCGAGGGGCAGAAATTCGGTATCTGGGGGTTTTTTGGGTCGCTGAACCCAGATATGGTATCGGCGAAGTCCCCACGGACACCTGGTGCAACCTGACCCGGCCCTGAACGTCGTCCCCGTGGGTTTCTTCAGAAATTCGTGCCCGGAAGGGCAGAAACCCGGTATCTGGGGGTTTTTTTGGGTCGCTGAACCCAGATATGGTATCGGCGAAGACACACGGGCACCTGGGGCGCCTGAACTGGCCCTGGACGTCATCACCGTGGGTTTCTTCAGAAATTCGTGCCCGGAAGGGCAGAAACCCGGTATCTTGGGGTTTTTCGGGTCGCTGAATCCGGGTATGGTATTGACGAAGTCCCGACGGACACCTGGTGCAACCTGACCCGGCCCTCTACGTCGTCCCCGTGGGTTTCTTAAGAAATTCGTGCCCGAAAGGGCAGAAACCCGGTATCAGGGGGTTTCTCTTCTTCTTTCTTCTTCGTGGCTTTTCCTTACAGAATTAAATCAGACAACCTGAAAATCGTCCTACCAGTTCATAAATTTGTTCATGAGTACCTCTCCCCTGGGGCTCTCGAGAAACGTGATGCGCCGCTGTAAAAACGAATAAAAGTTGGAGGCGCCTGGAGTGGGGAGAAAATATCTCTCAATATTCTCGTCTGTGTATACCGTTCATTGGATGCTTTTTTGTGAGTTTACGGTATACACAGATACTTTCACTTCAGGCACCCTCCCCCAACGAGTAGAATGAGCAGCTGACGGCAGTAGAAAGCCAGGAAGCCAGGAAGATGACGTCCAGGGCCAGGTCAGGCGCACCAGGTGTCCGTGGGGACTTCGCCGATACCATATCTGGGTTCAGCGACCCAAAAAACCCCCAGATACCGAGTTTCTGCCCTTCCGCGCATGAACTTCTGAAGAAACCCACGGGGATGACGTCCAGGGCCAGGTCAGGCGCACCAGGTGCCCGTGTGTCTTCGCCGATACCATATCTGGGTTCAGCGACCCAAAAAACTCACAGATACCGGGTTTCTGCCCTTCCGGGCACGAATTTCTGAAGAAACCCACGGGGACGACGTTCAGGGCCGGGTCAGGTTGCACCAGGTGTCCGTGGGGACTTCGCCGATACCATATCTGGGTTCAGCGACCCAAAAAAAACCCAGATACCGAATTTCTGCCCATCGGCGCACGAAATTCCTGAAGAGTCCCACGGAGATGACGTTCATCGGCGTTCCTGATCCCCAGGTGTCCTGGAGGTCGATTTTAACATCATAATCGTGATCAGCGACCCCAAAAACCCCCGAGTAGCCAAATTGAGCAGGTTCTGCCTCTTTTTCACGAAGTTATAAAATTGGACGAAAGGCCTCCCAAAAGGTGCATTTTTGGGCTGCATTTTGGCCTGCAGCAACGCACCCAGGGGTTTCTACAGGGTAGAACCTAGGTAGGAATTTTCTACATCGTTTTTGCCACCGAATGCAAAAAACCGCAACTCTCTACGTGCTGTCCCGGAAAGATTCCTAGCTTTGTGCTTCGTTGCTGCGACTAATCGTAGAATTGAATTTTGTGAAATATGGCAAATAAGCTTAACTCCAACAAAATTTCAGTACATAATATTTGTTTTAGCGACCTTATTTTTAAATAGATTGGTCAACCGGTGTGACTGTCGCTATTGGGATGATACAAATCCACTTATTTTTCGTGAAGGTCATTCACAAACACCCAAAAAAATTGATGGTTGGGCTGGAATTTTAGGGATCGCTGTTATTGGACCTGTATTCATTGAAGGAAATTTGACGAGTGAAAAATATTATATTTGGAACTTTTAGATCACGTTATCGATCCTTTAATTGTTGATATAGTAGAAAACCGAGTAGAAAACCAAGTAGATGACTAGGAACATTTTTTGAATAATAAAATCACTTATATTTTCAGCAAGACGAAGGCCCCTCTTCAACATTTTGTCCTCCGTGAGAGACTCGGTATGAGAGATTGGTTAAACCAAAATTATGCAGACAAGTGAATTGTTCGAAGAGGTGCTATAAAGTGGCCATCTAGATTCCCAGTATTTACACCACTCTATATTTTTTCAAAGGAAAATTTGAAATCTGATGATTTACGTTACCGCATTATTCAAGTTTACAAACATGTTAAAATGGAAACATTCCAAAAAGTGCGACAGAAATTTGAGAATAAATTTTTTTTATTGCTTGAATGTGTAAGGTGGTCACATGATTTGTTGTCTTTTTACTATTTGTAAATTTTATATCTATTCTTTATGGAGTCTTTCTGTCATAAAGAAATACGACAAGTTGGAAGGGAGCCAATTTTAGACAGCGATGAAATAATGAAATGCAAAACAAAATGATTAATTAGATATTAACTAGACATTTTAAATGAGGTAATACTTGATACGTAGGCCATTTAAAAATATTTAAGTGGTATTTTCACTAGGGAAGGGGTGATTTTGACGTTTATGACATTAGCCCAAAAACGTGTCCCCCTCAAGTTGGAAGTTGATCTGTTTCAGCATTTCTTTCTAATATACCACATTTATTAAATATTAAGGGTGGGTCCTTTTCAAATGAACACAGTGTAGATAGAGTATATTGTAAGACGCAGTCGCGATTAAGTAAAAGTATATAATACCGAACAGA
>CAJUYH010009364.1:0-13897 GCA_910591685.1 Galerucella tenella
GAATGTCTTGAACACACGGCTTCAAGGCAAAAATCAACTGATATCCCAACTCTACGCTCATGTATCATCCTTTCAATGCAAACTGACACTTTTTAGATCGCAATTGAATTCTGGAAATTACAATCATTTTCCGAATTATAAGAAAATGGTTGAAAAATTCAACAAAGCTGCGATTAATTTCAGTTAGCTAGATATTTTGATTCAATCTTTTCAAGACAGATTTTCGGAGTTTAAGAAAGTGAAACCTCTGTTGGAAATATTCAGCAATCCTTTCACGATTTCAGTTGAAAATGCGCCAGAGTCAATACAGTTAGAAATTATCGACATTCAAAACGACCAAGATTTACGCAACAAATTCAACGAAGGAGGCTTGCTGAATTTTTACCGCTGCATTGATAAAAATACGTACAAAGAGTTGCGCATAAACGCCCTGAAATGTGCCAGCTTATTTGGTTCTACCTATATATGTGAACAAACCTTTTCAATACTAAATAATAATAAAACAAAAAATCGAAACCGCCTTGCAAACGAAAGTTTGGAAGCAGTTTTACGTGTTGCTACAAGTAAAATTGAGCCAAATATAAAAAAGATTGTAAGCACTATGCAGTGGCACGTTTCAAATTAATAAATTCTTTTTCAATTTTAATACATTATTATCAATTCTTTATTGCCTTCAATTACCTATAATTCTGGCGGCCCGCCATCAGTTCATAATTTTCCCGAGTGGCCCCTAGTCTTAATAAGTCTGTGCATCCCGTTAGACCCATACAATTTTATACCTTTTTCGCATGAATTTAGAAACAACCTGTATACAATGTTCATTTACCGAGCGGTAAGAATTTGTGACTATTTGAAAAATTGCCGTAATTTTACACTGGATTCACTCAGTTCAGAGTAATCTGCAGATGCGGGTTGTAGTGCAGGGCTGAAGCTATTTCGTTGTAACTTTATCGTTTTGTGGAATTTTTCTCATATTATTTTTGTTCACAAATGAAGGTGATTTTAAAAACTAACGTCGAGCGCTATTTATCATGGCGTTTATACCTAAGTAGAAAATGTGCTAATAATATTATTTATTTAACAAGTTCCGTGCGTTGGGAATTCAAACTTCTACAATTTGCTTACGTTAATGCCTGTTCCAGATTAGTTTTCCGGCCAATGTTTTAATTTTCATATGATTTATATATTTTTTCCTTTTTCACCCAAGGCGCCAGCTCAAGAGTACGAAAAGTTATTAGGTCGCTTTATTTTATCATTATTTCAGCTACTGGTGTTGTAAATTAGTTTCGGGTTCATACGAGTAGTTTGTACTCGTCTCCTGAGGGTAGGAAAGTAGTTCATATTTTCTATGCCTTGACGATGTTGATGACGGCTTATGAAAGTAATTAAAAATTATAGTGTTTACATGTGAAATCTCGTATATTAACAAAATGGAAACGGAATGTGGAGAATTATGGAAATATAAAGTTTACCATGATCGATATTTATGTAACGAGTGCGGGAGAGTAAGGATCCCAATAACTTGTTTTGCACAGGACGATTCCCTAGATTCCTAAATCCTTTAGTACCTTATCTTGTAACGCTATATTTGGCCACTATCATTGAAATATTTGAATATCTACCGGACGGCGAGTAGCCAGTCCTTTTTCTTTACCAACATGTGATTCTCGTCGAGAACCTGTAGCACCGATCACCGCTGAAAGGCAAATTTTTACATTTAATGTGCGACAAATAATCTCCGTTGGTAAGGATCAGTATACACTGATATTTGTCAAATATTCCAATTCTTCTCTCCTATAGAGATTAAGAACACAGTATTAATATGTAAATTCTTTCTCGAAGCGGAGCATGTGAACAGGAAAGGAATATATAGCGTATGTCGATTGCTCATCGCATAGTTCAATAATTTAATAGCGAGTAGTTGGAATAAGTTTTGTTTTCTCCTGTGAACCATGAACCGATAAGGTCACTTTTTAATAATTGTGAGAGGTTTACTTCAAATTTTTTTTTCCTAAAGTGCATTCAATGTAAATGGTAAGTTGTATTTACGTATATGCTTTTCGTTTCTGATTTTTGCTTTTATATTTTTCCCTTCTAGTGATAAGCGCCAGATACACACATACAATGATATTTTTTTTCTTGTTCTTTTTCTTTTCCTAGTTTTTTTTATACAGTTGATAAAAGGTTCACATGTATATAGTTGAAGTCTTTAAAATATGTATATTTAGTTAATTAATTAATTCAATCTAATTACCAACAAGAATATTATATTTCCGGATTACATTTTTCATTACATTTTTTTTATCACCTTCTGTGATTGAAATAAGTAGTAAAATAAAATTGAGTTTTTATATTATTTAGATATTGTTTCTTTGATTTCTTTGATGAATGGAAATAAATAAGATTTTCTTAATAATATATCACATTTCTTTATTGCTTCCTTTGTTTTTTTATAGTAAAATACAGGATATATTTTTTTTATGAACCACGTTCTTAAATGAATTTCTGAATTTCTTAAATACTTGTAAAAACTAATTACTGCAGATATCCTGAATTTTACATGAAAAAGAATGTAACTATTGCTGATACAATGTATCTTTCTTAGCACTTAGTACCGGAGACCTGAGACTTTGTACCTGGAAGTTTGTACCTGGAAGTTTGTACCTGGAACTAAGTACCTGAAACATTGTACCTGAGACCTGTACCTGCCAATTTTCCGGACGACATCTCAGACACGTGAAATTAAGGAAAGTAAACCAAAGTAAACAACGTGCTTCAACAAACAACAACAGTATTTTGTTTTATATTTCACTGTGATATTAGTTTCAAAGTCATTATACAACTTGTAAATTTAACAACGTTGTTCATATTCCTTCCCTTCCAACATTTCCAGGTTTGTTGATAGAGAGTTGTGAGGTGAAAAACAAAGTCGACTAATATTATTCAGGGTGGCGCCCACTTACCTTTCTTGATTAACTTTAATTACATTTCTTAACTTGCTTTATTAACTTATTAAATTCATTTGGCTTCTTAACTTCATTTATTATCTCATTAACTTCAATATAAGTTCAATAACTTAAATAAAGTAGGATCACCCGCGAACCGGTAAGACTACTCCCTGAACTGCTATTAGTTTGGTCTCCGAATTCACACCTGAGGTGCTCTCCACATTGAGTTGCCGTTGCAATTTATCTTGCCTTATTATTTCAAATAAATAATAGGTAACAATCTCTTAAGTCCTATCAATAATTATAAAAAATTAAAACAGGGAAAACATGTTTCTTTAAGTGAGGAGTATCCCTTTTCAACCACCTAGAAAAACAGGATAGTTACTGTACTTGATTTACTTAATCATAGTTTTCTGTTTCAATTTTCATTTTCAAGTAAAGTGGTTATCAATGGATGTCAAGATATGGTCGATATGGTTCATTCACGATAAGTTTCAATTTTGACATTTATAGTTACAATTGCAGCCACTGAACAAAATCTAAATATCCAAAGTGTAAATGGAATAATTTTAATCATATGTTACCTATTATTTATTCAAAATAATAAGACAAGATAAATTACAACGGCGACTCAATGTGGAGAGCACCTCAGGTGTGATCGATGCTACAGGTTCTCGACGAGAATCACATGTTGGTAAGGAAAAAGGACTGGCTACTCGCCGTCCGGTAGATATTTAAATATTCCAATGATAGTGGCCAAATATAACAATACACATATAAAGGGAAAATTTACGGTCCAAAAGTTGGATGCCGTGTCCGGAGTTGCCAGACTTATGTTGTCAAAATCAGACAATTTCAGAATTTCTTGTGATGGTTTGTCGTTTTTATTCGCATTTTATAGTTTGTTATTTACTGATGTGAATTATAATCTGTTACTTTCATAACTATTTAAAAGAGAGTATCGAACACTGCGTTGCAATGCATGAGTCTTTATCAAGTGGTTGCAAAGAGATGGTAGCCTCCCTTATATCATATTTTGAGAGATAACGGTGGACCGCTAATTCCTATTACTTCCGTGAGAGATGTAAGTTTTTAATAAATACATTGTTACTCAATACTGTAATAACGATGCAATTCAACATGTGCATTTTTCAGTTAAACTTATGGTTTCAAACTTGGACATCTTGAAATTTATGTATTTCCTCATCAAAATTTTATAATTTCTGCTCTTATTTTTGAGTTGAATGTAATGTTATACAATAAACAACTTATCAACATATTTTTATGCCAACAGTTGGAAAAAAATTACAACGTGGCAACGATGTGAAACATCTGTCATGTTTTGTTATTGCAAAATTATCGTAAATGAACTACACACAACTGTGTTTCAAGCAGAGACGATTGCCGCTATAGGTAAGCTGGCAAGAGACAACTAATATGGGTGCCGGCACATGAGAGGATTGCAGGGAATGAAATAGCAGACCAGCTAGCTGAAGAAGGCTCTGAAGGAGCCTTCACATGTCCGGAACTGTTTTGTGAAATCACAAAGGATTACATAAGAGGGAAAGTCGTGAACTGGCTAGTTAAGGCACACCATCTCAAATGGAGGCTGACACAAGGACACCTCCATACTAGGAGTTCACTGAATTAGGTAGACAAGGAACTATCGTCCAGGCTTTTGAAACTGGATGAGAGAAATTTTAAGACAGTTACCGACCCGGTGACTGGACACTGTACTCTACGATGAAACACCTACTCACATACTCTGCTTCTGTGAGAACTTACAAAGACTCAGACTGAAGTACTTTGGAGTGGAAATAACAAAACCATCACAACTACTGAATATTCCTCCATATTAACTGGTGGCCAATATAGAAGGCACGAGCTTCTGAAATGGAAGGAGGTAGATAATATGGGCAATGGTACAAAGATTCAGTTCAAGTGCCTGGGCTGTTAAGCCCAACCCAAAAGTATGAATGAATGTATAAATGGATGTCAAGATAATATTATTATACTATTAGTCCGTTCACTAAGAAGCAGCGCATCTACTTCTCGTGCTTTATGCTTAGACAGACGAATTAAACTTCTAAGTTAAACGGTGCTGGGATATACCTAACCAACCATTCCAGTTTGTAATTAGAAGGGACAATGTCTTGCCTCCAAGACAGTCGATAGCAAAAAGGAGCTTTGCTCCTGACGGTCAAAGGTGTTGTCGTTGCCAAAATGGAGGTGGTCGTTGGCAGATATCAATTGTCTTATGGCGAAGATTGTGAAGTTGGAAGTGGCTAATGATATTAAAAAAGGATTTGCGATATAGATGTCGAATTGGTATTGGTATATCACAAACTTTACCCTTCACCTATAGGAAGAAAGATAATAGTAAAAATATAGTTTACTTGAGATACAAATCATATAATGTCATCAACAAACAAATGTATCTAGCTTTGTTTTATTGGAGATATAGACTTCTAGGACTAGAGAATCCAAAGGAGGACTTTTTCAAGAAGGACCTAGTGTGAATACTGTTGAGCCTGATAAGGGCTACTGGTCTCTTCTCATAAACGGCATCACCAAGTGCACAAAAAGCCTCAAAGTTGAGGAGCCGAGGAATCTAATCCTCTGACTGATGGTGCCGAACTAATCAATCAACTCCCTTTGAAGTTTTAATAACTGAGAAGAAAATTATTATATATATTATTGTTGAGCAGTTACATCCATCCGTTTGGTCGACAACCTTTTTTTCTGTAAAGACGCGGGAAACAACCGATGCCGCGAAGTGCGAGGAGGAAAATGTGCGTCAGCTTGTACAGTATCCGACCACGTTTCTCGGAGAGAATATGCCGAGGACCAATTAATAAATCGTTTATGATTAATGAACGGCAGGCAACTTCGTGTAAATTACCGTAAGTATGAAGCCGATAAATTAAAGCTTGCTCTGATTAATGTTTTCTTCTTGGTTTGCTGTAAATTTGTTTATTGAACTTATTTCAACGTTGGATGGATATATTGCAAAGCCGTTGACGTATCTCGATGAATTTTTTTGAAACTTGATTGGATTAAGTTTTATTTTAATCAAATCTAAAAATAACACTGTTACTGTGTTATTTACCCTGATTGACGATTATGTACGTTCATTATTTGGTTTGTTTTTGTTACAAATTGAACCACAATTTATTTGGGCTTCAAACTGTTCCATGTAAATAATATTGGATCAAATTGGTGAGTTCGCACAAATCGTTTTCACATATCACTATACGCAGGCGATTTTTTCTTGCAAGTACCAGGCATACTTGGTATCATTATAGGGTACCTTTAGTGTACTTCTCGTTCATTCACGAGTAGATAAAGGTCAATTTTTCAAATTATTCTCCACTTTCAGCATAAACAATATACGAATAAACCGTAGCCTACTGGAATAGATACAAGATCGAAATCTTTTTGTCGTTATTCAAGGTTTAAAACCACAGAAATACAGCTCATACTTCTGGTGCGGTTTCGCAAGTCGAAAACCACCAGCATCCATACTAGGTATACCGTAATATATGTGGTATACCAAGAAAAAGTCGCCCAACATATCAATGTCATTATCTCCTGCCACAGTCATTATCTCTGGTCACTGTTATCACAGAATACACCATCCCAAGAAGAAGCGAAGCTTGTGCTATTTCACAATTCATTTTCTGAGTGCGCATATCTGACAGTTGCCATTTTAAGTTCGCTATCTGTCAATGACATGTGATTTTATTGTTTCCAAAAAAAATTTTCTTTTCCGCAAATCGCTAGGAAATTTTGACATTCCTGTCAAAATTTCTTGAAGAAAAAGTCAGGACTTCCTTACTGTAAGGAAATGATATTTCCGTACAGTTGTTAGTGTTCTACATAAATGATAGAAATTTCTTTGGCAATAATTCTAATGAAGCAGTATTCACTGCCTCAACCAGCTCTGGAGGAGTCCCAGGAATGGAAATTTCATCATCACTTATCATTTTACTTTCGAGAACACCAGCAATTAAATTTATAAGCGTCAAGTTTGACAATTCAACCTCAATACGTTTCCATAGTAACCCAAGTAATTTTATTAGGAATTTCAAAGCACCATTTATTTGGGAATAAAATTATCGCGTTTTTTTTTAAATCAATCAATATCTGTCGAATTTTAAACGATTTGCGGAAAAATAGTATGTTTACCTCGTAGGAAAAGCCACATTCCTGGACTCTGTGTTGCTAAGTCTCGGCTTGCGCCTCGACTTGGCAATCTTCACAGTCGTCCAGGAATGTTAAGCTTTTCCTACCCGGTAAACAATGTACTATTGTTGTGAGCTTTTTTATTATTTACATGTTTTTTTTGTGTGTTTGAACAATAAAATTTGTTTACAAAATTACATTTCTTAGTAATGGCAATGGCAATTCGTGGCTGTCATTCAAGTGATGGATAAATAATTGAAAAACACAACAAAACTTTCATCATCATCATTCACTGAAATTATTTCTATTGTAAACTGATATTAAATATATAATCTATTATTATTGTATTGTTTTTAGACCCCTATCCTACATATAGTGCTACATAAAAACATACTTACACATATAATTTCGATAACAATATAGAAAATAAGAATCATTTGGTTAAACAATAGCTAATTATTTTTAATAATGGATGGATGGTACTCCAAAAACAGAAGCTAAAACTTATATTTATATATTTTCCACAATATATTTTGTTGTGCTGTTAAATTAACTTTAACAATTCATAAATTGAGTTTAACAATTGAAACTTTGTCGAAAAAAGGCATAAAAATAAACAATTATTATTTGAGATTCCTTGGTTTCACTTTTTTTGCGTGTAGTTAACATTTAATTTACATTTTTTGAACAATTTTCTCAGTGTAACTTGATCCGTTATCTGTCAACGTCAGTTCGAAGGTCACGAAATTTTGCCCCCAAAAGATCAAAGGATTTACGCCGGCTTTCGCTTCTTGTTTGGCTGGTGTATTCTGTGCTGTTATTATCTCCTGCCACTGTCATTGTCACCTGTCGCTGTCATTGTCACCTGTCGCTGTCATCGTTGCTGTCATCGTAACCTGCTGCTGTCATTGTTATCAATAAGTCGCGATTATCAAAACAAATTAGATCAGGTAGCGATTTTAAAAGTGATCCATAGGATCTTAATTCTTCTGAACGTGCTTATATTATATAATAACATAAAGTCATGCTATTGGATTTATCACTCCAATAATTATTTATTCATCTCCAATTTCAATCCAGTTCAATGGCTCCTACTGGTGTTTATTTATTCTCAAGCTACAAAAATGTCTAAAATATCTTCAAACCAAAATATGCTATGTCATTTTTTTATTTATCAACATGATATTGGTCAAAATGACAGTAGATCCATCATGATTGGTAGCGTAGCGTATTTCAATTCTGAAGCCGCGTCCACATTATGTCGAATGGTGTCGATCGACATGGTCTATCGACAATGCCCTCTATAGTAAAGCGCGTCCACATTATGGATCGACAATGTCGGGCGACCATCCACACTGGATCGGCATTGTCGATCGACACCATTCGACATAATGTGGACGCGGCTTAATGGAAGAAATGGCGACTGCTACCACAGCGCCCATTTCTGATCAGTTGACAAAACAAGCAGGAATTTTTATTTTATTCTTATTTTAATATCAAACTGCATCAACCACTAAGGGTTATTAGGAGTGGGACAATACAAGAAACAAGGTTTTAGTTTACAATAAAATACAATACAATACATACAGTTATGTGGTAGGTACCTTAAATTTTAGAACAAAGATTAGGAAATTGATTATTGATACGGTAGCGCTACGTTGGTAAGGATACGACCCTTGTCAATGCCACGTCATTGTAACTTGTCGCTGTCATTGTCACCTGTCACACTGTTTGTCACCTCTCACTGTCATTGTCACCTGCCACTGTAATTGTCATTTGTTAACTGGCACTGTCATTTCCAGCCATATAACAGTGTGTTCTATAGAATAATTGGATATTTTTGTAAATTGGGTCAAAATCGATATCAAAACAATGAAAAAAAAATTGAAACAATGTGTTTATTTTATAGATGGAACTGTGACATCATTTGGATAAATTGCATGAAGTAAATTGTGTATTTGTTTCCGGAAATGAATATGTATGAAGCGCCGTATTAAATGATATGTCCACCTATCGGGTTTCGCTAATTAAATGCGAATATTACCTTTCCCGTGTTGCTCGTATTTTCGAATTCAAAAACGGATGTAATCAACCTGATACACTCGCATCGAAATACGCTGAAAGTAGAGGTCACAATAATCCAAAACTATACGGTGATAGTTTAAAATAATAAATTCTCTTTTTTTAAAACAGTTTCAAGGTTTTTTGGGTCTAGATTTATTCCAATGAGCGACGGGGGTCCAGTTCTGTAGGAGGAGGAGAACAATGATAAAATTTATCGGTGTAATTTTGTTTTGTCGCCCTTTTTGTTATTTTATCCATTGTTAACCTAGATCAATAATGAACTAATTCAAATGTTTTAATAATCCAGGTTTGACAAAAACTTGTGCAGCATAATTTTGTATACCAAGAAGATTGTGCTTAACATATCTGCTGCTTAAAATTACCTAACAAGAAAAAATAATTTGAATAACAATGCCATTAGTTTGAAATTCACGCTGAACCAAAAATGACTGATGACATAAGGAGTACGTTCATAATCTATGGGTAAGCAGAGGATCGAAAACAGACAGTGCACGTGTCAGTCAGACCACGGGGTAAACGCATAGGGAGAAATTAGATTAAACGGGCGCTCACTACCGATTTGTAGATGGACACTGTCAAAATTTGATGTTGACATTGAAATGTGTTGTTTATTTCACGTTGATTGCAGAAAATTATGGATCAAGGAATGTTTTTACCTTTAACATTATTACCAGTGGAATTTGAAAATTTTTTGTTGATAAAAACTAGCAACTTACTTTAACCAACAGAATAGGGCATGTCCACGACAGTTGACAATACCCCTGTGGTAAAACAATAAACAATGAACACGATCAATAATTATCAAACAACAAACAATCATTAGTCTATATTATATATTATTAAATATGCAAGCTCAACCATTAAACTTTGAAGGTACACTGAACCAAAACCAACTAAACTCAAACACGATCTATCATTATAAATCAGCATAACCTCACTATCAAGTACCACGTGTTCTGAACACTTTGTTTATTGTTTCACCACCGGCCTGTTGTCAAAATAGTTTGTGACGTCTCGTGGACATGCCCTATACCGATTACCGGTGCCTTAACCTCTATAGCCTCAATCATTACAAACGTTGTTTGAAAATAAGTTTCACTAGTAGAAATGTCAATTCTGTTTTATTGGTAGAAATTCTAATATATTCATGTTTTCATTAAAAAAATGTTGTCTCTATTTGACTAG
Source organism: Galerucella tenella (assembly GCA_910591685.1). Lineage (NCBI taxonomy): Eukaryota > Metazoa > Arthropoda > Insecta > Coleoptera > Chrysomelidae > Galerucella > Galerucella tenella. The sequence continues at coordinate 10,404 of CAJUYH010009364.1, forward strand.
TAGTTGGAAAAATTGTATATATAGAGTTCTTGGTGTGCGTCATCGATTGTTAATGTCCTTTTACCTACGACAATCTCTGTAATCAGTCAATTACACACAGTCGGCATTAATGTAATGATGTCTATTACGCACGGTGAAAAAAACGCACAGCTGAAAAGTAAATCACACGGCTTCCCTAGCAAAATTTTAGCAACTTTCAATAGACGTCGCCGTTTTATTCAAAATTTATTATTTGAAAACATTCGATTTTGCCACGTTTAACTATGAAAAGCACAAAGGGCTAAGTATGTATTGATAATAATTGAAAAATGGACTTTTGATCAGTAGTAATACCCCTAGAGTCTTGATAATGCCGAGATAATTTTGTCATAGAGAATGCTGAAAGCGTGCTGCTTGATAATAGCACAAGGCCTGCGGCCTTGGGCTATTATCTTTGACCAACACGCTTGATTTTTAATCCAGTTGTCAGTTTGACGTTTAATTAATTTTTAATAAAAAATAAACACTAAACTGAAAACACCACATGTAGGGTATTATCGCTGTAATACAGAAGTGATTGGATCGAATTTGACACATGACTTAAAATTGAGTAATTTTATTGGTTAATATATCAAGTAAAAAAAGGTAGAACGTGTCGCGGGACACACGGTAGGAACTTTAGTTCCTTTTAAGCAAAAATTATGTAATACATCTGACGTTATAGATAAACGATTTGCATATTCTTTGGTGGTCGAGTGGTAAGCATACCAGACTCTCACGCAGTAGACCCAGGTTCGATTCCCCGTGAGGAAGTTTTTTTTATTGTTAATTTTATTTTTAAATAATTATTCTGCTTGTTATTAATAACGACAACAGGTAGACGTTTGAAATATTTAGCAGAATATTCATTATTATAGATAATGGTACGGTACCCTTCATGAGGGAGTCCGACTGGCAACATCTACTTATAACAGCATCGTATATTTAAAAAAGGAAACCGTAGCATTATACAAATTGGACATTCAAGAACTGTACGTTTACCACAAAATTAGTGGAAACATAAAATTGAATTGTAAAATTTTTAATTTGAAGTTATATTACAGTTTATAGAAAATTCTATTTTCTAGATTTTTTCTTAAGTGGGTCGTAGAAAAAATATGCTGTTCGACTCGTGTGGATTGTCTATATCGCAATTGAACGATATTAAACTTCGTCCTCGGCCATCAGTTGCACAAACTACTATTTCTTTCAAAATATGCACTTTTACATTTAAAAACAACCTGCCAAATGTCAAATCAATTTATCCATCCATTTTAAAGTTATCGAATTAAATCATTCAAGTTTTCAAAATTTCAACACCCTGTATTTCGAAAAGTAAATGTACTAGGCCCCATAATCGCGCAAAAAAAATTATGGAAATAATAGTAAAAATTTATCCCAACAAATTCAAGTAGATCACCAGCACTGCGAATAACAGCTTTGCATAGAATTTTAATATAGCATCGGTGGTTCAGTGGTAGAATGCTCGCATTCCACGCGAGCGGCCCGGGTTCGAATCCCGGCCGGAGCATATGAATCGCTGCTTCGTAAACGAGAGAGAGACTAAGGAGAGAGCACAAGCACGCAAGCAAGGCACATACCGAAGCAACGTAACATAACGTAGCGTAACGTAACGCGTAACGGTTAGATCTTTTGCGTCGCGACCCCTGGTCGCTCAAACATAACCTGACGTAAAGAACTAAAGTTCCAAAAATTATCAAAGGTAATACCACGAGTGCTTCAAATTTTATCGAAAATTTTTTCTTTTTCGCGAAAACTTGTTTATTTGGCAAGAATATGAAAACAAACCGATTGATAAAATCACGAGTCCGTTAGGACGAGGGATTTTATCTAAATTCGGTTTGTTTGAATGTTTTTGCCTCAAATAAACAAGTTTGAGTGATGAAAATAAAAAATTATGTGATAAAATTTGAAGAGCGAGTTGTATTTGGGAAGATTATTTTTTTCATAAATTTAAAATTTTGTAAGTATTACCTGAATGTTTAATATTCTCTTGGGTGATGACACTCAATCGGTTTGTGTTCATTTTTCAATAAACTTCGAAGCTCTTTTAGTTGTCAATAATGACAAATTCAAAGTAAAATTTTGACGTTTCGATGTAAACAAGGTTTTATCGATGAGGAAGCAGAATTATCAGTAGTAATACCCCTAGGGCTTGATAATACCGAGATAATTTTGTCATAGAGAATGCTGAAAGCGTGTTGCTTGATAATAGCCCAAGGCCGTAGGCCGAGGGCTATTATCTTTGAGCAACACGCTTGAAGGATTCTCTACGACAAAATTTTGAGTATTTATCAAGACCCGAGGAGTATTCGATAAGATAATTTTTTACTTTGTAGATATCAAAAAATTGATTGTAAATCTGACGCTTAATACTTTTCAATACAAACTTTATTAGTTTTAATCAAAAATTCTTCATTTTTATTTAAAACTACAGTTGTGAAAAGTACAATTGGTAAATTAATTGAATCGGTAGATGCAATACCAAATTTTTCCGACATTTTTAATCCAGTTGTCAGTTTGACGTTTAATTAATTTTTAATAAAACATAAACACCAAACTGAAAACACCACATGTAAGGTATTATCGCTGTAATACAGCGGTGATTGGATGAAATTTTACACATGACTTGTAATTAAGTAATTTGATTGGTTACTATATCCAGTAAAAAATTATCAGTATAATAACGAATGATTGGCTAGAATAATGTATTGCTATTGGTTAAAACCACCAAAATGTCAGATTTTGACAAGTGAAAAAAATAATCAGTAGTAATACCCCTAGGATCTTGATAACACCGAGATAATTTTGTCACAGAGAATGCTGAAAGCGTGTTGCTTGATAATAGCCCAAGGCCGCAGGCCGAGGGCTATTATCTTTGAGCAACATGCTTGAAGCATTCTCTTGGACAAAATTTTGAGTATTTATCAAGACCCGAGGAGTATTCGATAAGATAATTTTTTACTTTGTAGATATCAAAAAATTGATTGTCAATCTAACAATTAATAATTTTAATTAATAGTTTTAATCAAACAAATACTATTAATTTTTATTCAAAACTACAGTTGTGAAAAGTACAATTGGTAAATTAATTGAATCGTTAGATGCAATACCGAATCTTCGCGACATTTTAAATCCAGTTGTCAGTTTGACGTTTAATTAATTTTTAATAAAAAATAAACACCAAACTGAAAACACCACATGTAGGATTTTATCGCTGTAATCCTGAGGTGATTGGATGAAATTTGACAAATGACTCAAAATTAAGTAATTTGATTGGTTACTATATTTAGTAAAACATTATCAACAGTAAAAACACAAGAGCTTTTTTTTATCAAAGGTAATACTAGGAGTGCTTCAAATTTTATCGATAATTTTTTCTTTTCCACGAAAACTTGTTTATTTGGAAAAAATGTGAAAACAAACCGATTGATAAAATCACGAGTCCGTTAGGA
>CAJUYH010009365.1:0-13896 GCA_910591685.1 Galerucella tenella
GTTCCCATCAAGTTTTATGGTTTTGAGGTTGAGTTTTCTTTTCTTAGTGAAGGCTATCAGGATGGTTTTAGTGGGGTTGATGCTAAGTCCCACTTGCCTACACCAGCTATTTGTATAGTTCAGACCCTTTTGTACAATATCGCAAAGGGTGTTTTCGAATTTCCCCCTGGCTGTTATGACAATACCGTCGGCATATCCTGGGCAGGATATTCCGAGATCCGTCAAACCACACAGGAGTTCGTCAACCGTCAGACTCCACATTAATGGGGATGCTACTCCTCCCTGTGGGCATCCTCTGGTAGTGCAGATAGAGACAATGTCTTTGCTCGTCCTCGTCTCTGCTATTCTTGTGGTGAGCAGTTCCGACATCCATTTGGATGTTGTGCTGTCTACACCTCTTCTGTTCAATGCTCTTCTGACTGCCTCATGTGGAGTATTGTCAAAAGCTCCTTCTATGTTCAAAAATGCACATACTACAGTTTCTTGGTTGTCTAGAGCACCTCGGATATCCTCCGTCAGTTGTACCAGTGCAGTCTCCGTAGATCTGCCTGCCCGGTAAGCATGCTGACATGGGTGGAGAGGTAGTCTCTCCAGGATTTCCGTTCTAATATGGTTATCAATAGCCTTTTCCATCGATGAGTTTCTAGTAAGAGTCGAACTCTTTCCTCCTCATTTTCGGTATATTCACCATCTGGCTTCCTCAAAGCCATATAGTTCTGACAGATGTTTGTTCCACCAGGGTGCATCTTTGTTGCTTCGTTGTTTTTGAACAGAGCAGCTCGATTCAAACGCATCGATTATTGCCCTGTTCAGATCCTCTAGCTCATTTTCCAGGTCGAGATGGTGCTTAGCCCTTCCTTTTCTCTGGATATGTGCTAGATTTCTTTTCAGACAGGTGTTATAGTTGTCCCAGTCTGTTTTTCTTGGTATTCTCCTGAGGCTTACCTCAGGTATGCCTAGTTCTAACTTGAATGTTATGATACTATGATCGGAGAGAGATGGTTCACCCGATACTCTCCAATCTTTTACTATATGTTTTAGATCCTGTGTTGCCAGGGTGACATCTAAAACTTCTTGCTTTACCCTTGTTACAAATGTGGGGGTATTCCCTATATTGTGGATATCAAGGTTTTTATTAAGGATATATTCTAAAAGTTGCTCACCTCTTTTGTTAGTGTTGCTACTGCCCCAAACGGTGTTGTGTGCATTGGCATCACATGCTAGAAGTAGAGGTAGTCTCTTCTCTTCACAGTACTTCACCAGCTTTTGTACCTCTGGGGGTGATGCAGGCCCATCTCCCTCAAAGTAGCATGATGCTATCTCTATTTCTTTGCCCTCCTTCTTGTGTTCGAGGTATGCTCGAACTGGAACGAGGTCTCGAGTCATGTATTCTGAAAGACAAAAATAGTTAATATTGTTCCTTATCATAATACATGTTCTTGGTGTATCACTACCAGTGTGATATACTATTTTAGCATCTTTACATGCTAATCCTCTTACCTGGTTATTATTAACCCAAGGTTCTTGGATTAAACACAACCCCCATTGGTCCTTGGTGAACAATCTTGTGATCACCGCTGATGCTCCTTTGGCATGGTGAGCATTAACTTGAGCTAAGTTAATTCCCTCCATCCTGTTGGTTGTCTTCTTGGGTGTTTCCCTCTTTCGTCAGGGTGATGTCCCCTTCTGAAAGAGTACTGTCCTTCCTCCGACGCAATCTCCATTTCCTCCTCGGTCAGCGGCGACTCTTCCCCAAGGAGTTTGGTGTTGTGTAGGCTTTCTACACTACTCGAGTCGCCACTGGCCTCGGAGGAAATGGAAATCTTTTCCTTGTTACTTCCCTCCTCTTTTCTGAGGCCATGTACGGGTATTTTCCCAAACCGATAATGGATGGTGAACCTGTTGTTCTTGATTTTTTGGCAGGATAGATTATCTATTCCTGCCCTCAAGACTAGGCCTTTGCCCTCTTTTTTTAGGTTAAGGACCTTCCACTGGTTTGTTTCCAAACCCTCATTCTGCGCTTTAATAAAGCGAAGAAGCTTACCTTCCTCTACGCCTTTGCTTCTTGGGAGGAAGATCGTGGCGGTGTGCATTTTTGGGATGTCGTCTCCCTGGCACACCGTCAGTTCTGCTCCCTTCCAGCTCTCTAGCTTTGGTACTATCAGCCGGAGCCATTCTGCAGTCTGTGGTGTTTCACAGTCGATTAGAACGACTCCTGGTCTGAAATGTATGCCACTAAACTGGAGTTTGTGTTCCCATCCAGCATACATTTCTTCTATTATTGCGTTCTCCAGCAAGGTTTGGTCGTCCGCACTGAGGGTAGTCTCAGGGTACGCCTTAGGGAGAACTGCCATTCTTATCAATTTTGCTGCATCTGCGTAGCTGCCAGTTGAAGAAGGGATGGCTATTCTATCCTCCTTTTTCTTCTTCGCCTGTACTTGCGGTGCTCGGGCTGTCGCCATTTCCCGCTTCCGTTTTTCTCCTTTAGGAGGGATGTTTTTCTCCTCTCCTTGCTTTCTGCGCTCCGTAGCCTTCTTTCTTGCTTCCTCCGGTGCTTGGTCAAGGAAGCGAAGATACCATCTTACCCCTGCTCCACTAAGTCCACGCCTTAGTGGATCATCCCTTCCTCCGGGTTTACCCAGTTCAGGAAGGAGGGGGGGGTCTTCTTTTTCGTCCAGGATTTCTCCCGGAGACTTCCACCAGTTGAGGAGGTTGAGGGTGTAGGTGCCCCTGCCTTTCTCCTCTCCTGTTTTTCTCTGACTTCCTCAACACGAGGTCTGCTCGCGTGTGAGGAAGATGCTTCTGTATTTTTGGGCACTGTGGATACATTGCTCCGACTTGTGCCCGGTTGCGGTGCATGCCCGCTTGGTTTCTTTTTATTTTTACTTTATCCATGGTTGATCCCACGAGTAGCTAGGGAAGCACAAGGTCCACTCCTGCAGAGCCCCGCATGCAGGAGTAAGGGTATTTAAACTGGATGTCCCCAGGTATCCAGAGTCCGCATATTAACGATCAAGCTTCCCCTTGACCACGCAGTCCTCGGCATGTGCTGTTCCACCTTGACTTGGAGGGTTTTTATTGTGGTCACCTTCCACTTGGCCAGCTGTTTAAGGCAAGCCCCCACATCTGGTGAATATACCTCATCAACCACCTTCCACTAGATACGGTTTATATCAGGCAGGTTTCCACAAGCATTCTATTGTTCCGACGACCCCGCTGACTCCGGCCATCGGCCGGCTATCAGCAAACTCGTCGGGACAACAGTCCACTCGCCACGCGGAAGATCCTGATATCGGATTTCTGCATTTCACAGGAATCCGTTGAGCTGTCCTTGGTTTCACGTATTCCTTCTGAGAAGGAACAGCTACTCGGCTCCCCCACCAACGACCAGGTCTCACAGCTCCTTGGGGGAGAATTGTAAATCTAAATCATCTTGTTACTTATTCAAACTCGCACAAAAAATGTAATCAAAATCGGTCGTATCGTTTATATATACAGGCTGTCCCACGAGGTTTTGGCCAGTATATATCTCTAGAACTATTTGAACTACAATATTGAAATTTGGCAGTTATAAACTGTACGTAGTATTACATATTTTAAGCAATCAGCTACTTTGCTACAATGTCACGTTTCGAGTCACGTGGTATAATTTTTAGATATTTTCATGAGACAACCTGTATATTGTTCCACTGCTCTAAAGGCCTCTCTTATACTAATTCGGCGATACCTATTTTTTTGTGTTAGATACTTAGAAACGACAAAATAATTTCGTTTTTATCTGACCAAAACAAGATACGAGGCTTGTTCAACTGAAACCCATCTTTGGTCAGGTTAGCCTTGGAATCAATTGTAATCATTCAACTGACGTTTTCCAACATTAGTAGTGTATGCAAACGTCACACTGATCTGTTTATTTCGTTTATATTTGACAGCGATTTTAAGTATTGTGACTTTGAAATGGCGTTTGTTGTTAACAATCCGTCCAAATGTGATAAGCGTGCGGTCATTCAATTTTTGTGTGCTGAAGGTGTGCAACCGTTGCAAATTTATACGCGAATGCAAGCAGTGTATGGAAACGCATGTTTTGCATATCCAACTGTGAAGGAATGGTGTCGAAAATTTAAGAATGGAGAAGAGAGGACGAATGATAAGCCACGACCAGGTGCATTGATTACTGCATCAACAGACAGGAATGTGGCATGTGTGGAAGGCCTGATTAGAGAAAATCGTCGAATTTCAATCAGAGCAATTTCAGAAAATGTTGGTGTGAGTATAGGATCTGTCCATAGTATCGTACACAAACTAAGTTACAGCAAAGTTTGTGCGCAATGGGTTTCCTCGTCTTTTGTCTGAGGACCAAAAAAGCTTGCGAATGGGCTTGTCTTTGCAACACCTCACGGAATACAGTCAAAATGGTAATGACTTTCTCTCGTCAATAGTTGCTGGCGATGAATCTTGGTGTCATTATTTTGAACCATCCAATAAGCTGTCATCGATGCAATGGAAACACGCAAATACTCCGCCACCAAAGAAGTTTAAAGTTCAACCTTCTGCAGCCAAGGTGATGTTGACATTTTTTTTCGACCATGAAGGACCCTTGCTGATAGAGTTTACAGAACCTAGAGTGCATATCAACGCAAACCTGTATAATGAAACTTTAAACAAGCTCCATCAAGCAATAAGAAGAAAACGTCCAGGGAAGCTTTCACGTGGTGTTATTCTGCTTCACGATAATGCTTGGCCTCATGTTGCCAACGTAGTGAAAGAAAATCTGCAACGAAAGAAATGGAGGATATTAGAGCATCCACCCTATAGTCCCGATTTATCGCCTTGCTATTTTCACATATTTGGGCCACTAAAAAAGGTGTTAAAAGGTAACCGTTTTCAGTCGGACGCAGAAGTACAAAACGCTGTGAAAGAATTCTTCCAGCAGCAGCCACAAGAATTCTATAAGCAGGGTATACATCGGTTGGTGAAACAGTGGGATATGTGCCTCAATTGTAGTGGTAGTTATTTGTAACTGTACTTGTCAATAAATTTTTCCTGGACGGGTTTCAATTGAACAAGCTACATAGTTTTTGTATGATGTATTCCACCGATGAATATTTCTCTATTTAAATAAATATTATTGATAAAAAATGGCGGATACAAAATTATTTTAACCATAAGTTATGAAATATTGCGTTAGGTGGCAGGCATAGTCTGTTTTGTTATTTTATTGGAATGGATAATGTAAAGCCGCGTCCACACTATGCCGCTATTTGTCGTTGGTAATGCCAATCGGCAAAGCCAGCGACTGTAAAATCGTCTATTATGTGTTGGCATTCATTAATTTTAGTCGCACAATGTTCACAAAACAGGACGATCCCGGTATAGATTTATCAAATTAATTTGAAAGCACGTGCTAATTGGCAAATAGTCTGAATCACAACTGAAGCCGATAATTGGCAAACAGCGGTATAGTGTGGACGCGCCTTTACGCGGTAAAAATATTGAAATAACTGTATGATACTCGTATAACTAGAGTATTAGGCGGAGTAGAATTCAATGAGACCTCTGGTGGAAAAAATTGTAACTGTCGCAACGAGTAAAATCAACGTAATTACCGTAACTTCGTACTTTATTTGTTTAATTTTGTGTAAGTGACAAGTTTAAAACTGTGTTTTTCTATTTAACTCAACTGTCATCATTTCAGAGGTAATATTCTTATATAATCAGAGATATTATGGAAGAGGTTATGTTATTCTATTTTTTGTTTTCATTGCAGATCAAAGAGATAATAAGTCGGTATTAAAGATTTAAAATATTACTCAATACAAACCTACCTTTCCTGCAACTTTTGTAGATATAATTGTATCAAAAATAAAATAAAAACACGAAATCAGACCTAAAACTAAACAGTTAATTGAACGCTTGTTGTTCTTTTCACTCAATACAAAGCTACCTTCCCTGCAACTTTTGTAGATATAATTATATCAAAAATAAAATAAAAACACGAAATCAGACCTAAAACTAAACAGTTAATTGAACGCTTGTTGTACTTTTCACAAATATCAACCATACCTATTACTCCAAAAATAAAACTATTAAGAGTCAAAATTTAGTTTAACATCACAAAATACTAAAGCACAATCAAAGAAAAAGCAAAAGTTTTACAAAACACACACTGAAAATAACTAAAACAGCAAAATAAAACCACTTAAATATAAAAGGGCTTATACGGCAGCTGATTTGTTTTACTTGTTGCTGACATTTCAGAGCGCCATCTATCGAATTCTACTTTTCCCAATAGGTATGGAAAATTCAATTGCCTTCTTGGTGTGCGTCATCGTTTGTGACGTATATCCGGGTTTTGGGTATGTCGTTCATTTTATTTGCTATTTTGGCATATAGGTAACCTTAATTTTAATAAATAAAATCATCAGAACTTCCAAAATACTGATGTTTTTCGGTGTATCTTGGCAAATTTTTGTACTATTTAAATAAATATAACAATAAGATTAATATTAACTTATCATAAATAATTATTGACCGTAAACAACAAAGTACAGACCTGACGAGAACTGTCAGTGGGACAGTAGAAAAAGACACATTGCCGCTAGGAAAGGAACGCCTTCATAGTATTTTGAATGCCCGATTGATAGGTTGCGCTTGCGCGTAATCTAAACATCAACCAATAAAATTATTGTAAAACAAAGATTAGGGTTAACGTTTGTAATACATTTAAACGGTTCATTATTGTGATATTTTGATTCGGATTAATCACAGTCCTGCCTTTTTTTTCCATTTCTTCCTACGTAATGTGTTAGAAGGACATTAACAATCGACGACGCACTCCAAAAAGGCTATTGAATGAACCCCATACATTTACCAGATATAGATTTCAACAATTAAAAATTAACAATTCCAGTGAATGTTTCTTGATCATATCCCGTTGCAGGATCGTTGTGTCAACTGCAAAGGTTGTCAGGATTAAAGTTCCAAAATGAATTACAGAGGCGACTTTTCCTTTGACCAGCATATGCAAAGGCAATGATTGCTTCTACAATTATTTTTGTACAGATAGGTTCTGGTTCTGCTGTCATGTGTTTACAGAAGGAAAATTACTGGCCCAAGAACGCTTCCTCGAGGCAGTGCCGGATTTATATTTTTTATGAGTGTAGGCCACTTTATTTCCGCCGCCCCGTGTACATACCTTTCTAAAATAATAATTTTCCATTTGTAGTAAAGGGGCCTCCTCCTTTAAAACGAATGGAAAATTATTATTTTAATAAACGAATGAAACTTAAATAAACTAATGAATTAGTCATTAAGAGAGCGTAAAAAAGAAACAAGATATACAATTTTTTACGGGCCTTTTTAATAGCAAAATCCTCTATAATATCATCATAGTTTAGTTCTATGTAGAAAAAACCATGAGAAAACCAGTGTTTGTGACTTTTATTCTCTGAAATCAAGTGACCGTCCTCTGAAATCTGCCGCCCCTATAGGCCGCGGCCTATACGGCCTATTTATAAATCTAGGACTGCCTCGAGGTACTCCTGTTTGAATTTCTTGATAAGTCAGAATGTTGCAAATACAGCTGAATTTATTTTAGTTCCTAAAACTTTCAAATGTTTCCAATGTTCCCGCATCTTATTATTATTAATTCGTTGACTGTAAAACTTTCTTGACTACTTTCTTGTAGTTTTTTTTTGTTCTACATTGCCTGTTGAAAAGCACGGGTCAATAATTATTCAAGAGATATCGGAATTTTATTAAACTTTTTGAAATCTGGCGAGATAAAACAGATATTTAAATCGATCATGCAAAACCGTTTATTATAGTGTTTAGTGCACTGGTAGTCACTTATTTTTATGTGGCGCTTATTTTTATCGTGAGAAAAAGTAAATGAATGCAATTAAAAATATAGTTATAATACGTGTATTTGGTTTCTTACCTGTCATCAGGAAACTCCAGACGATCTTCCATCAAACTTAAAATGAACAAAACAGTTTCTATATAAAATCTAAATGTCTTAGAAAAATTAAATTGTCCATTGTGTGAAAATAATTTGGACAAACAAATATCCGTGTCTGAAAACAGCTTCAGTTAAGGGAGGATTGAATTGAGTTTGACAATAAAAATATTAACTTTATGCGTCCCTTAACCCTAAGCTTAACTTAGTAGATGCAATTGGCTCTAAGTGTAGTATGTACATAAAAAAGAATAAATATTTAATTGTCTAATACATTTTCTAACACGACTACATCTTGCATGCTACTGAGCGTTTTACACTGGTTGGTCATTTGATCATTTGTCACTAATGGGCTCGTTTACTAAAATTTTAAATCATTTTTAACTGTCGTAAAACAAAGTACTAAGGATAAAAATTTGATTCTCAAAATTTCATGTCAATAGAATATGTCGTTCTCCTAATATAACCAATTAAACAAGCATACCATAGCGGGGCGAAGACTATGACTGTGACGTCACCGCTTACGAAAGTTAATGTGCACAATATTACGCTTCTGACTGTAACGTGCCTCGCGTAGAATTTATTTATTTTGAATTACTCGCAAAATTTTGTGTGAATAAAATAAAATGTGTGGACCTAATTTCAAAAAAGCAAACTCATTAAATCTTCCAGAAGTGGACTTGCTAATGATTATGGAGCTATTTAATCAAAAACACGAGTTTATTAAATTATAATTTATACTATGTGACACATCGTTTTTGGCTGTTTTTCGGCAAGGATGATTGAAAATGTCAATATTTTCATAAATACATGCTCTCTCAATTGATATACAGGGTGATTCCAGATGTTTTAATTTATTCCTGGTCTGGTGGACAAAGTTACGGAGATAACGCTATAGGTTACTCAGTGACAAATTGCAATTTCATTAACTGCAAACTGCCTAATTAAAGGAGCTTCTCCAAATGCTATTTATGATGAATGTGTAGTGGAAATTGAATCACCAATGTTGAAAAGAACAAGAAAAACTTATTTTGATGAAGCAGGTAATATTAGTTCCAAATGTTTACATCAGATTCAAATGCACATGCACCTCACTGGTAAAAAAAGCGATATTTGTTAGAGCTGATCTGGACTTTGAATCAAATAAAATAATTTCTTTTAAAACATAATATACGCCAGTTTAGTTGATGATTTACTGAAAAAGATAACCTGTTTTTTGGAAAAGAAAGCAGTACCTATTTAATAAAATTTAATTTGTGAAGAACTGATCCATTATTTTATTAAATAATTTTGAACATTAATAACACCACAAGCTATAAGAACAATATTATCTTAAAAAAACTTAGATTAATACAAGCGTGTATAAACGTATTTTATAAGGTAATTTATAACGATTCTTATTGAAGAAAAATAAAATCCTAAATATACACAAAGTATGTTGACTTATCAGTTATTGCTTTGAGTCTTTTCATGCTTTTCTGCCATTGCTTCCGTTTTTTTGCATCCTTATTAATAGACATAAATGTTTAGTTAGATGTTTTAATCGTAGTACTTTTACATTCTGGAACCGCACAATATTTATAGCTTTTTTACTCTGGTTCTGGTCCATTGTGTCGAATAGTTTAAATTATTTCTTAACGTTCTCATTTCACAAACATAACACTATTTAGAGTTTGCTAAAACGTATAGTAAATAATAAGCATATAAGCTAGCAAAATACTGTTACTAGCTAAGTAGTCATCTAACCGAGAACCGATCGGCGCGGTATCCGCTCTCTCAACGAGAGATTTCATATGGGATGACGTCACGCCTGAAATTCGGAGAGGAGCGCTGTTTAATGTTTATAATTTTTTTTAGGCGACTTAGGAGTCTCGCTGACGTCTAATTTTTTTTCGCAGAGCCTCAAAATGATGTGCTCTTCCCAATAATAAAATGAAAAAAAATATGTAAATGAGTCCATGACTACTGCATACCTAATTGTTGTATCTAGCTAGTGAACTGCGCAATTTTTCTAACGTTATCCTAGCTGTATAAAATTTTTGCTTCCGTATAAAATAATGACCGTAGTAAATATTTCGTGTGAAAATGTGACCACCGATGACATTTTCTCATTATTTACATGTAATAATATGAGAAATATATAATACCATTACATAGTGTTTAAGACTCGACATGCATTCTGAATATAAAGTGAGATAACAATGGAAAGTTTAATGGAACGGTATATGAATTTGATAGTAGCGCCCACGGTATAGAAAATTTTTGGGCTTGTGAATACATTCAACTATTATGTGAAAATAGAACGTGAATGCTAAAATGAACATTTTATTCAAGTATTCCCAGTTGTAGTATTCAAGATAAATGAATTGTAATTTGCCATGTTTTGTATACGATGGCAGTAAACTGTAAATTTGCAATAACAGGACCTATAAAACAGGGTGGACAACTTAAAGGTTGTATTATAAAATTTAAAATAATAGTTAAAAATTCCGTTAGAGTTTCACACCCCCGGGCACGAGTTTCATATACATACATCGATCTTGCAATAGTGGGCAGGGCTAAACGTAACGGGTGATCAACACTTGTCCTCAATAACATTTGTTTACTTTTATAAATATGGAATCATACAAAGATGTTTTTATAGTTTGTTAGTTTTTTCTTTCACTATAAGAGAAAATGAAAAAAATGGTTGCGTAAGTAATGTTCTTGAAGGAGAAGGGTGAATGGAATGGTTATTTTTCCTTCCCCTTCTTAGAAAAAAATTAATGTTCTGCAAATAATGTGCGGTATTTGAAACATACATTAGAAAGGGGAAGGGAAAATAATAATTCCATAAATAATTCTTATAATTTGGAATAAAAGTATTGTAAACAATTTTCAAAAATTATGATCTCATTACAAATTGATATTTTTACTAAAGTAGGAATGAAATATTGTTATTGTTATGAAAATTAAAAAGCTTGGAGAAAATGAAAAAAATCTTGGTAGAGCGTGGGTTCGGTCTTCGGACCTTTGGGTTATGGGCCCAGCATGGTTCCATTACGCTACTCTGGCCTAATTCATTTATATCGAAGAGGTGTTTAAAAAAAAGTTTTCAGAACCTCCTGATTGGTCGTTACAGTTAACCCTGTTGCAAGATCGATGTACGTATATGAAATTCGCCATTCAACTAATTATTAAAAAGTGCCAATTTTAATATGGATTTTCAAAATAATCTTATATAATTGTGTGACTCATATTTAGTAGCTTTGTCGAAAAACTACCTAAAGTTGAAAAACAACCTGTAACTTTGTATATTTTCACTATGTATGTATTGTAGTACTTCAGAAATTAGCTCTTCAAGCTAATTTAGAAAATAGAAAAATATATAGTGTTACATTTAAAAAAATTGTCAATTATGACACCACATATAATGTAATTTTGTTGTAAAATGTTGAAGATTGAAATTAAAAATCGAAGTTTGAAGATTTTTTTAAAAAGGATTCTCGTTTAGGAAGTATCCAACTTACACGTCCACACTGTATATAAATAAGAAAAGAAATTATCTTGTATACATTCCTAGTTATTGCATGTAAAACTAATTATTTTGATTATTACTTGAGGTAGTTTAGTAATCTATTGTAATCTAAAAAGTTTCCGACCATGTGACAAATATGTAAATCGAAAACGGTACATAGCCATTGACGTATAAATACACTACGTACTAATTCACTAATTACAAAAGGTAAAATTTTTCACACGGATTCTACATAGTTGCTCACGCATTTCATTATAATTCAATACATTCTGAGAATCGTCATGTAATTATGGTAGGTATTGAATAAATTGTGGTCAGTATCAACGGATGTTCAGAAATTGCTATTATCAATATACCTGGCCAATATCCTCTTATTTTGGATTATTTAAAAGTGAAATATACAATGTGGTTACAAGTACCTCGATATGTTTTAACTATTTTCACCAATCCATACAGGATGTGCCCTTTTTTGGTGTTGTAAATAATCTAAAATTTAAAAAACTAAAACCAAATATCTATTCTATGGTTATAACGGCCCCTCAACAAATTAGGATTAAGTTATACAAACTTTTTTCGCTTATACATTGAAATATAATGAAAATGTATTGGTAAAGTATTTTTCACAATATTTCGTTGACTCGGTATCTGTTTTTATTTAATAATAACAATGAGGCTTGAGTGGATGAGATATTTATGGCACTAGAACTAGAAGCAAACGATATATTTTGAACTAAACTATACCAATAACAAATATTATTGTCTTTGGAAATAAAGTCAATCGGTATGCGAACTCTTAAACGAGTTTTCTTAAATCTTGTTACAGAATTAGCTTGTTTGGTGGTGAATACCATTTAAAATATTCTTAAAATTTCAACGCTTACTTATAGACATGTTGGTATTTCACCTCTATAATAAGCTTATTTTTTTATAATTTTTTTTGGTTAATCCTTGAGATTGTTTACCTGGCTTACTGTTGGCAGGTAAAATTTCAAAGCTTGATCAACAAATCCGATAACGACCTTCTTCCATCATATTTGATCTTTAATTAATACTTAGTTGATTGTTTAAATTTAGAATAACTTTTGGTTTAGACAGAGTATATCTTTTATAAACAACCCGATCTCTAATATTAGCATTCAGAGAGATGTCATTAGTCACATTCTTTATTATTCAGTGTTGACATAGTCAGTATCTGACAGTACACCTTCGACTTCTGTGGCGTGCGCTATTTTGTTATTGTTATTATAATGACCATATTAGTTGAAGAACGTTTTACAATATTTCGTTGACTCGGTAATAAGTTTATAAATTCTTCATTGTACAGTCAACTGTAACATATCCGTAGCCGGTAAAATTTAGACAATAGAACATGAATTGAATTTATTTTCAAAAAAAATCACGAAATTCTTCAAAAACAAATTTAACTTTTATTTATTGATTAGAATTGTACAAATTGAACGACCCATCGTATACCCTTGGATTTATTACATTTAATTGGTAGATGTTATCAAAAAATGTTTCAAATAAAAAATATGTAGTTTAATAATGGCTACATTGTGTACCATACAGGGTATTTCTATTTGCAAAACGGTGGAAGGTATCAAAGTTACATTTTTTAAATAATAACTTAAATGAGATTGCAATAAAATTGAAACTGAGTTAAGACTGTAAATAATACAAAAAAGTTGGCAGTAAATAGAGAAAGAATATATATACATATTCTTGTATTATTTATATCAATACATTAGCTACTTACAACTAATGAACTAATTCTACAGAGTCCGGCAAAAGTCCGGGACCGGACCACAAGTATTGAAGAAAATATAAAATTTTTGAAAAATCTTTTTATACCACGAATTTTACTCCAACTTGAACTATAATTTGAAAATATTTTAAAATATACAGGGTGTTCCAGTTTTGCGTACCGAACTAATTTCTTCTTCTTCAAATGGATCTTTGGCTATCTAATAGCAGATTTAAAAAAATCAGAAAATATAGGGTTCTGCTATTCTATACCAAGTGGTCAAAAAGATATAGCCACAGAAAAATCAATATCCGCTTAGACATTTTATGAAATTACAAAAAACAAAAATGTTTTAAACATTAAAAAAACTTCAAAAAAAGGTATCTCGTAATAATTTTAATAACAAACTTATGTTCGCGTTTTAATGACAGTTCCATGGCATACCATACGGCTATTAAGTATCCTGATAATTCACCAGATGATAATTATGTATTTTAATCATTATTTTAAATGTATTCATTATTACGAAATGATTATTATTTAGAGATATGTATGTGTATGTATGTGTGATTTTTGGGGTGACATCCACTGAGACCTAAAAGATCTATTGTGCCCCCT
Source organism: Galerucella tenella (assembly GCA_910591685.1). Lineage (NCBI taxonomy): Eukaryota > Metazoa > Arthropoda > Insecta > Coleoptera > Chrysomelidae > Galerucella > Galerucella tenella. The sequence continues at coordinate 13,837 of CAJUYH010009365.1, forward strand.
TACTTCTACTCAATTTCTGAGGAGAGTCTCAGAAACTAGTAGTTCCTTTAGTCCTATTTC
>CAJUYH010009366.1:0-13896 GCA_910591685.1 Galerucella tenella
AGGGGATGGAAAGCGACACGCGAGGAAGCAGCTGAGCAGGGGGGGGGGGGGGCATGGTTGGCTTCCAAAGTCCACGAATTGATCAAAACCCTCGACTTGGAGTTGCCGCAGTGCAAGAAGTAATGGGCTAAGCTATCCTGGAAGGGACTTTCTGATAAGCCATCCGTTTAAACTTGCCAACCCCTGGCGCACATACGAAAGGGGTTTGTGGGTTTCTCTGTTTTCTTCGTCTGTCTCTCTCTCTTTCTCTCTCTCGCTATCTCTCCCTATCTGGCTCTCTCTCCCTCTCTCTCTCTGTCTCCTTCTCTCCAATGCAACGTCTCTTTCACAGTTGTAAAGAGCAAGAGTAGAGACGAGGGTTGAACGGATGGACGGAAGTGAGGTAGAACTGGATATAGGGAAAGGGGACGAAGAAGAAGTGACGGGCGGGAATGAAACGGGTGGGTTGGCAAAAGAGACACAAGGCGTTCTTAGGCCGGGGGGGTTGCAGAATGATAAGGGAGGCAAAGGAGACAAGTTGGTGGATGCATATCACACTCGATGGGGTGAAGTAGCGCGGGTAGTCTGTGGCGGAAATAGGGGTGGTAAGAAAAGGAGAACGTAGCGAAACTCGGTGAAAACTCGCTTTGCACAGCGCGCGCATATACGCGCTTCAAATAAATTTCCTTTACGTGTTCCGAATCCGCGACGCTTGGCCCGCGACTGGATGATTTAACTGGTTTGGAAAATGGCAGAGGAATAGTGGAGTTGTAGTAGTTTTTTTATTTTTTTTTTATTTCCTTTATTTTGTATTCCAACGGATTTACCACACATACTGCATTTGTGTCTTTATCTACTTTTTATTCTTTGTATTTCTATGATTCTTCAATTTTATTGCATATATATATATTTGTATAGTGCAGTGAGTAATGCCAAAAATGGAAATGAGAGTATGTGACGAATGCATTGCAAACACTGGAATAAATTTTTCTTATTGTTTTTCTTTGTGTTTCTTTTCTTTACTTTCTATTATTCTTCGTGCAATCTCAAAGTGATGTAGTACTGGTACGATTTGATCAGATAATTACTGTTACAGAGTATTTGATATTTCACTGTGACAGTATTAATGACCATAATTAATGAGAGAATTTTATCTTATAAGGCAGACAGTTCTGATTGATAGTAGTAATGGTCCCAATTGTCGCGAGATATTGATACAATACCATATACAAGATTATTTTAAAATAATATTCATTGTTGTATTGTTGTATAATTGAAATTTACGTCACTATCATAAATAATTGTGATTGAATGAAGAAATGTGTCGAAATGAAGAAGAGGTAAGAAAAAAAAACCAAGGATGTATACATAAGAAATAGGAAATAAAAACATAGTAAAAATTTAACATTTTGCGGTGACATTTTTAAATTATAAATGACTGAGTGAGAGCTGATATGTTTCTGTACACAATAGATCCACCTTTCGTTGCGTACAACCTTTTCTACACACCACCAATCATGCATGGTAGTAGGAGCACCTTTTACACAAACCCCCCCGCCCCGCAATTCGCCATTTTCTTACACTCTCTCAACTTCCCAAGGGGGCGCTCGCTCACGTCCCACAGTGGCCATTCGTCAAATATCACACGATGGTGGGATTTCTTTGGAAACTCCATCCATCTTTTTCGCATATATATGGCAAAAGATCGATCCATTCACGGGAAATGTACGCTTTTATTCCTCTGTACGTCCTCCACCGTCATCACTATCAACTACATCCAATACTTTTACTTTGACTTTTCTATTTTCCCAACTCTTTTTTTCATTCAAAATTTTATAATGTTTTATTTTCATTAAAACTTATTTTTCTTTTCTCTACATTGTTAACTTGACTTTGGTATCTAATCACGTTTCTTGTGCACACAACAATAACATCCGCAAGAAAAAAGTGATTAGATCTGACAAATTCTAATAAAACATCGACAGATTAGAACATAAATTATTGGATTTCATTAAGGATAATTCACTTTGTATCTATAAAACAAATAAATCTATGGCATGTTGTAAATATATATTTCATATTAATAACCAGCTGTCCGAATATCGTATCCTTGTGAATCGTGTCATGTGTTAAAAAAGCACATAAAGTTACACACTTGAATTTGCAACGTAATTCATCCCTTTCTTTTCACTTCCTTTCCTCTTTTTCTTTTCAATTCACCCTTTCTCTCACAGTTTCATCCCCCTTTTTTTTTTATGTACACATACATACGTGAATTTAGTACGAAATATCCGACATTTTCTTTTCAAGTGACGGCTGCGTTTTCTCGTTGAATTTCAACGACTATACATATTTCTTGGTCGTGGGTGTGGTGTTTGTATGCGCGCGCGCTTATGTCAAATTTATATTCGTGTCACGTTAAAATACAAATTTCGTTGGGGGGGGGTATGGGATGTTGGCGGAAGTATAGTGACAAAGGGGTGTAGAGGGTGTATAGTGAGGTCACGCTTATCGTACGATTTGCCTCACAGATTGTGCTGCAAAAAAATCCCACGTCAATTTTATCCAAAGCGCTCACATACCCTCTAATGAAAATGAAAAATAATAAAAATAAATTAAATAAATAAATACGGACAAAAGATAGAAACATTATCATAAAATAATGCAAGCTAATAAATTTGAAAAGTAACATATGACTTTAATGTTTTTATTCCGGTAGAAAAATTTTAAATAGGGTCAATGTTAGGTACTAGAGCCAACCTCAGATTCATCGATGTCATTGTGAATCTTAATTGATGCTTAATTGAAAATATATTATAAATTATTCCAGTCACGCGTCTAAACAAGAGAAATATTTAAATATTTACGAAATACTGATGCATTTTTTTTTAACATTTGCATTAATGACAGTTTCAATTAGAAATATGCGAAGGAAAGAACGATTTTTATCTAAAGGTGTATTTATCAGTAGGCTGCATTTATAAATGATTTTCATACTGGACAAAATTTACTGTTGTACAGCAACTCTCAAAGAAATGAAGGAAATCAAAACATAACTAATAAGAAGAAGAAATTAATTAGTGAAATAGTATAAAGCGAAGCACAAAAACTTTTCTCAACATTGTCGTCATGGGGCTTCTTCTTCGTCTCCTTTGATTTCTTTTTCACTCCACAATGCATACATATTGGTATAGGTGTGTATATCAAGTCCCGCCAGAAAACGTCCTATTGTTCTCTGCCAAAGTAAATAGAGCGTATTTCTTCTGGAGATGACAGGAAATTCAATAATCCTGGCAACGAGAAGCAGCCGTATACACCTACCAACCATGCCTTCTCCTAACACCTCTGCCACCCCTTTCATCTTTCTTTCATTCCGCCTCCCCATTGCACTACGCCGTAAACCTATATACTAAATACATCTCTATATATGAACACATTTTTCTTGGAAATATCCCACAAAACATCCCACATTTCATTGCAGTCATCGAATAAACTCCATATCTATTATTATGCGTGCGCATATGTATATATTTCATCGTTTTAGAGGAGGATAAAAAGAGATTACTTCAGTGTTGTTTACATTAGATGTGTGACTTATGATGATTTTCGGGAATTTTAATATTTGATAAAATCATCGCAATTAAAGAACTATAAACTAATGCATACATTTCAAAACATTACTCACTTTTTCATTTTGTTTTTTGTATGAGAAATGAGATAGTTCTGTATCATTTTTATATGTATTGAAGTGTTGGGTTTATCCAAAATGTAATTTATGGATTCTTTAGTGAAATAATCTAACACACAATTTCACAAAATGAAATTAAAAGTTTCTACATATGTCCATCACTGTAGCTTATTTTTTTTTCTTTTCAAGTGTCACGAAATAAAGAATGAAGAAATCGTTTAAAATAATATCCAATCGATAATTATTTATTTTACTGGCAATTTCGATATAATTTGAAAAAACAAGCCCATTTTTCTGGAAAAAAAAACTTGTTTTGTGATGCGAGTGTTGATGAAATATAAATATATAATTCGTTTCCGAATTTAAATTGAACGTCAATCAATAATACTACTTATATATGAAATCCCAATTGAATACGAATCACGCTGTGAATATAATTATTGCTGTTACGTATGTCATAAGTTTTACTTACACGAAACTCTAGTGTTGAAAGACTGAAATTTACAAGAAAACGATAAAACATTTGGATTCTCACATTTCAATTTACATATATCTATAGTATATTGTATATTTATACAACTATTTTCTCTTCTTTCTCGGTACTTTTGTTGTCATTCTTTTTTATTTTCTTTTTTATTTTCTTCAGCACTCTCTCTCTTGAATATGTTACAAGGAGAATCGGGAGCTTTTCACATTCGTCACAGTCTTGGTCTTTCTTGATTTTTCCTACTCTGACGAGAAAGAAAAAAAAGGCATAAGAAGAAAGAACAAGAAAAAAGAAATGAAATGTTACAGCTCACAACTCTCGATGAATGTGTGTATTTGTGATGAAAGCCTATATGTGGGTGGGCAGAATGAGGAAAGTTCAGTGAGAAAATAGAGACAGAGACGAGATGACTGAATTCTTGGCACGATTTTGTTGACCGTGGCTTGTAGCAATTACGAAACTACATATCAGTATGAAAACAATGAGTGAGTAACGAAATATTGTTAGGGATCCCTACTTTTTTCATCAAGATACATACATACCTCATAATATTTCAACAGAACAACAAAAATATTCCATTTCAATAGAACAAATACAAATAGCACTAGTCACATTTTCATATCTGTAAAACAAAAACATCTGGTGTTACAAATAGGATTTTAATCCAAATTACTGACATTTTTTTCGAAATTAATACTGAAATTCAAAAGTGTTTTTTTTTTACCAGACACAATTGTGAGTGGCGGTTGAAAATAAATGATCGAAATATTCACAATTTATACTGTAAAATTTGTAACATTAATTTGCGACTTTATGTTACTTTTCATGATAGATAATTGAATAATATGGAAAATAAACAATTGTATATCATTTTGGTGATTGAAGTTGCAGCTGTTGATGCTGGAATGACAATGACATTAAATTGCCTTTATATTCAAATAGAACTGTTGCGTGTCCATTACAAATATTGCTGGTCATAACGAAAGATTTTACAAGCAAAAGTCAAAATTTCGTTTTCATACTACACTAAAGTCAAAAACAATTTGAATATGAAAATTAATAATTTCACAATTTCCAATCAGATAATCATTCACGTTTCAATATTTCTCACCGAATGCTCTCGATAACTTAGCGAATTAATTTGCATTCCATACTAAAGCCTTTTAAATATCACAGAGCATTCAATACACCTATAAAGAATTCTATTATTAAAATAGTTCATTCATGTAAAAATAATAGAATGAAAATTTCAAAATTAATTCCCCATATATCAATTGTCAATTTTCTGTGTTTGCAATATTTTTTTTTCATTCTTTGTTTTTTATTTTTTTTTTCTATTCAATAGACGCAGTGTATACCGAATCGAATAATAATTGTGATGCGCGTGCAGACCAATATAGGGAAACGTTGAAAAAAAATAAGAGGCAGAATGAACATGAGAGAAGGAGAGATAGAGGTGGAGAGTGAGTTCTATAGGGTGCGCGGGTTCATATGACGCGAGAGACAGCTGGTGCGCGTGGGCGGAATTACAAACGACGCGTGTGATGTGCACCACCATCACTGGCAGCAGTACCACCAATAGAATATATATATATATATATCCGCAACGTCTCCCGCTTGTTCAATTGACGGACCGAATAAAATCATGTGTGGCTCATGGAATTTCCGATATTAATGAAAAGTAATTCATCCAACTGTGCAACGTCCGAGTCGCAATACCAGCCAGATATGTATTATATATTATATAATATATATATATATATAAATATATGTACATATGCATAAATGTGTATAGAGGATATTTCATATATCAATGCAATGAATTATACGTATTTATTTATATACCAATATATATAGGGTAATAACGGATGAAAAGAGCTTATTGATGTGAATTTAATTTCATGGAATTCAAAAAATTCTTTATTCTCTATAGATGAGTAGAAATATGATTCCATTTTCCCCGGGAATATGTGTATTAATTCATAGGGATTGTAAATTGAAAGGAAAAAATTTGTCAATTCAAAATTTAATATTTCCTCTTCATTTTTTTTTTTAATACAACCGCTAAAACTTTATGAATTATATGTATATATAAATGTGTGTGTATTTGGAGTATCAGCATACGGAGAGGAGTGGATCGTTGGATTTGGTGAAATGAACGTGAAAAAATGAATTGAAATGAAAAATATTTTACCCAATATTCAATATGTAAAATGAAAAAAAAATAAAAAAAAATAGAATATTTACAATCACTCTTGTAAAATATCACGAAATTTTGTCGATTTATTATTTCGTTGTATGAGAAATTTTTACGATTTTCAATGGAAACAAATATTTATATAAGTAGAAGTGAATTACCATTTTACTACACGAGTATAACTCATTAGTCCCTGTGATAGCCACATGAGTATAGTCGCGACAACTATGCGGTTTAGTTGCATAACACTCTGCCAAATTGTATGACGTGGTAGTCAGAATTTTCATGGTGTAGGTGATACTTATGATTATTATTATTTTTTTTTTTTCAGTACCGTGAGCTTTAATATGCATCATAAAAAAAAAGTTTTAATTTAAATTCAACTGAAAATGGAAAGGAATAAAAAAATGAAACTATATAATGACAAAAGAGCGACGGGGACATAGAATTGGACAAGTTAAAAATTTGAATTTAAATTTGGAAAGCGTCGAAAAATGTGGTTCGTACATACATATTTATATATACACTAATATTTATATATATATAGATGTACGGTTATATGATATGTGACATAACAGGGAAGAGTCGTTGCCGTGGAGAATCATAAAGTATGCAAAATCCAAATGCAAATGATTACGCCTTCCCATTGCCATCCGCCATTGAGTATAAAATGGTATATATGCATGAAAATAATGGAGGGAAGTTGTGTATAAAAATATAGAATATATATATATGAAATACATTGAATGAAAAAATATTGCAAATGGCAATATTTTCAAATTATATTTATTTGTAATAATTGAATTTCATCAAATAGTTTTTGTGAATTGCAGTCAAATTTATTGGTGAACGAGTAGTGGTCAAAAAAATAGCCCCTATCACATGACAATTATTTTTGAACAATTTAGTGCATTCACATTTGACAATTGTCATGATGATAGAAATATAAAATTGAAGTACAATAATATAAAATCCAAATTATTGTTATTATTTTTGGGCACTACTTCATCTCCAGTGAAAATGTTAATATTTACCTAAATGCTCAATACTGGATAAAATAGAAATAAACATGTAGACGTCAGATATTATCGGTTATTACCTACTTGAATTTCTTATCAATTCATTACGTTAAAATTGTGGATCAGAACTTTATAAATATGGCGTTATCTCGCCAAGAACTGTATCAGAAGGAATTTGGTGAAAATTAAAGTTGCAGACCATCTTTATAATAATTTTTTTACTAATAGTTGAAACGAAGCAATGAAATCGATTCTATTACTTATTTATTTATAAAGGGAATCTCGAAGATCCAGTGGTAACTAATAAATGATGTGCTTACTATTATAACAATTTTGTTTTGTGAAATATATGAGTGAAAATGCTTCACTTTAACTATTATTGATTCAAATATATTGATACGCATTGCTGCTACTACTGTATAGTCAGAATATTTTCATACTACTACTACTACTACCACTACTTTTGTTGCTACTGAAATAACCACTAATATTATCAGCAATACTATCATTAAAGTGGAAGGTGACGTATCTTGTCGGTCGAATTGGCACATCTGTGCCCAACTTTCAGCCACGATACCAAATTAGAAACATGCGTTTCGTTCCGCGAGATTTGATGGGTGACAGAGAAAACGCGAGAAAATCATAATGATGAAAATGTAGATTGCAACAAATGCATATAAAGTAGAGTGACATGTTGAAAGCTTTAATGCACAATTGAGAAGAAAAATCGTCAGTGTGAATGTTTCACATAAAAAATTGTGAACGATTATTCTGTCTTGTGTTGATGAAATTAACTCTGACTGCTTCAAGTTGCTTCATAATATGATGATTTATATTGTGACGCAACAGTTTTGATTCGATAAAATATGTGATAACATTGACTTAAATATAATTTAAAAATGATATTCTCAATATAATTGAGCAATTTTTATTACAATAGTGAAGAGAAGATTGGATATTAAAGCTCGCATTACTACCCTTTGAGTGTGTGATTACATCGAATAAATTTTACATACAAAAGTGTGATAAAATAATATACTCAAGTGTGATTTTATTGCGAATTGATCAAGAGCGACTCTTATTAAAATTCAACTGTATGTAATCAATAATCTCAATTTTTTTTATTTTTTTTTTGACGCTATTGTATTGATTCATGAGCCCTAGTAATTATCATTCAATTATAAAAAAATACGTGACAAGTTATAATACGCCAGTCATAATTGAAATACAACGTACCTCATGTCACAATATTTCATATGATTTCAATGAATAATGGAACGAAGTTCGAAATTGTTTTATCCCTTTACCGATTAGCATGTTATAATGTGAGTGAGGATAATAACATAGTTAAAGATATGAATATAATATTAATATATTGTTCTATACACTATGATATTACTAGATTGGAAATATTATTTGTTTATTTTCTCAGAGTACATTGTAATTGAACATTAAGGGATTACATACGTCTAGCGGCGCCAAGAATGCGTTAAAAGAAAAATTTTATTTAGTAGGGATAAAAACAGAAATTAATAAAAATAAATAGTAAACATTGTTTATTGGTATTAAAACATTATAAAAAAATTTATTCTACTTTATTTTTACGAAAATTACTGTGTAACAAAATGGCTTTCTTAAAACTACTTTTTCCGTCACTCTCTGCATGATAACTCATACAGTTTTTAATATTTTTTGACGCCATTTGTTTTTAAAGATTGGAAATCGCTTTCTCTATCGTGTGTAAAGTTGGAATTTCGAATTCCGCAAAACTTAGCAATTTAGGGTAGTTTAAAAAAAGTATGCGTATTACGTTATAAATTCACACTTTAATTATTTTTATGAGACTTTTAAATCAAAATATCAAAAATTATCAATATTTAAAAAAAAATCGTATCAATTAATATGAAAGACTGTATGAGTTATCATGCAGACCGTATCGGAAAGAGCAGTTTCGAGAAAAACAACATTTGATATAGTAATTTTTGTAAAAATAAAGTGGAATAAATTTTTTTATGATATTTAAATACCAATAAACAATGTGTACTATCTATTTCTATTAATTTCTATTTTTATCCCTACTAAACAAAATTTTTCTTTTAGCGCATTCTTGGCGCTGCTAGACGGATGTAAGCCCTTAAGCACAATATGTGACTATTTTTTGAGAAAGTGCAGATCAATTCAATTGAAAATTCGGTATAAATTAATCTATTGTTCATTTGAAACTGGTGGATGGCTATCCAATGTTGTGATTGTACATTTCATAATTTACAGGAATAATACTGAATGCAAACCGAAGTGAATGACAATATAAAAACAAGAGTATGTACATGTATATTCACCAAGAGAGAAAAATTGCGACAGGTCAAAATTTGATGGAAACAGTTGTATGTGCAAAATATTCCCGGCAATTTCAGTTTACGTCAATCCATAAAATCCTCGGTCCTTATCCATCAAAATTTCCAACCCATACTTCAATGTTATTGTGACGCGTACAATAATGAAATAAAAGAAAATTCTATTTTATACCTTCCGAAAATTTTGTTTTTATCATTCCATTAACGTGAATGAGGTATATACAAATCCGTAAAAATAATAGTTTCTCCAAATTATTATTATCCATATGAATGAATGGAGTGAATTCATACCACCACAGAATATGAAAAAAAGAAAAAAAACTACTGTGAAAAATAAAATTCGCTTCAATTTCTCGTGGTTAAAATTAATAAAAGTCCAACGGCCATAGAAAAAATAAAATAAAAAGAGTGAAGGTTCTAAATGAACATGGAAAAGTATAGATTTGGCACCGAAGCTTCGTTCTGAAAGTTTATACTCACCCAGGAAAATTTTACGAGTGCGCGGGCAAAGAGTTTGTGTGAATTGTAGAGTTCGAGAGTAGAATAAAATGGAAAGTAAAAGAAAAATAAACGTCGCGAACAGAAACGAACTGGAGGGTATAAAAAATAGTCGTAAGAGAGAACAAGAATGAGAGGATACGAAATAGGTTGAAAAAAAAAGATGGCGAGAGAGAGAGAATGAGAGAGGGTGTGAGAGAGGGAGAGAGAGAGAGAGAGAGATAGACCAAGGGCGTAGGTGAAAATGAAATGATCGTTAACTTGGAGTATAGAGAGTTGGAACTGTCAGGAGCAACATACAGTATGACCGGAAACGAAACATAAAATGGTGGAAGTTTAGGGATGTTCCAACGCCTAAAAAAAATATGTTCTTTGTAGGACCTTCAATATTATTTTATCCAATTAAATACATATATATTGTTTCACTAACTATATATATATGCAGATGATATATTTCATAAAAAATGCAATATTATAAATAAATGTATATATTTTTATATGAGTATTAATTTGAATGTGCACAGTACATTGAATATATACACACAAAAAATTTTCTGGTACGTTAATATTGTAATGTTTTGAAGAAGCATAGTAGTCACTAAATATTGGCTATGTTTTATCCAGATCAATTACAAAGCGCTTTGTCAAATTATACCATTCTCTCGGATGTATTTATTGAAATGAGATGTAATTGAATTTGATTAGATGTAATCAGAGACGAAATCGAAATGTGGTTGACTGACAACTGATGAGTGCAAACCAAATTAATTTAATAATTCTCTAGCGAAAATTCAAATAAAATAATTAGTAGCTGTATTAAACTTTGAAATAGATAAAAATTGTAATGCAAAAGATATATTAAAAATATATCGTTTTTCAAGTTTTATAGAATCCCATTCATATTTTTTAACTAAAATTCTTTTTCTCTTTTTTTTACCATTTTCATAAAATTGCATTAGTTCGATTTGTTTTTTCATGTCTGTTATAGGCAATGCATTAAATATATGAATTGAAATACTCATCGATGTTTTAATGAGCACTGTAAAAAAACTCGATATGAAAAATGAAATAATATAAAATTTTTTTGGGCGGGAAATTGAATTAAATGTTAACAATAGACGTGGTAAAATGAACTCAATATTTCACTCGATGCACACGCACAAATCAATTAATAAATGTAAATAGAAAATATAGCGGCAATAAAAGCAAAGAGAAGAACTGGGGAAAAATAAAATGAAAAATAAAATAGAAATATCAAATTGAAATAACATGAGAAAAGTTAGAAACAAGTAAAAAAATGTAGGAAATCGAGAGAAAAAATGATCGATTTCTATTGGTCGATTAGCTCGCGTACCGTGCGCGCCCACAAGTATAACCATGATAGGGAGCCGAGGTTAATTACGATGAACGTGTAAGGCGAAACAAGCGAGCAGTAACAGCAGCAGTAGTGGCAGCAGTGTTATTTGAGGAGAGAAAGAAGGAAAGCATGAAAAAAGAAAAAGCGACGATCACCTAGTGGTCGAGATTGATTTTCCAGCAATTCTCGTTTTCTCTTATGTTTTTTTTTATTTCCTATATTAGTGGATAGGATTGCGGCCAATGGGGCTTCGTTGAGTCGTTACGACGAGGCGAGAGAGGCTAAGGCATCTACATTTTTTTTCTTCCTATTAGTTTTTTTTCCATTTTCATTTTTACCCTGCATTGGGTTTTATTCTCATTGGGAGACAAATGGGTGGTTTGAAGGAAAAATGTGAATGGCCTGTGGTGGTGATAGTGTGGTGGGGAAAAAATTGGAGAGGGCAGGAATGGTGGCGGAGACGAAGAGAGAAAGAGAGAAAGATAGGGTATATAACTCGCCTCGGTGGATTCTCGAGTCGGTATCGGTTTAATATAAAACGATTTTACGAGCCCGAATGAAAAGGCCATTAGTCGCTGTCGATGGAACTGCTGCAGGCAAAGGGGGAAAAGAGTAACTGGGAGTAAGGGAAAGAGAGAGTGAGAGAGAGAGACACCTGAGAGAGATAACGAAAAAAATAACATAAAAAGAAATAATAAAAAAATTGAAAAACGAAAAAAATTATATGAAAGACGATGAATAAAGAGAAATGGATCCTCTGGGGATTTATTACGCACGAGTGAACACGAGCTTGAGTGTACTCTTGATCGACAGGGCATGAAAGAAAAAAAAAAGCACAAATTCAAATTATCAAAAAATTACGCGACATTCCTTTTTCTTTCTTCGTGTATACAGAACGTATTAAAATAGTCGGTTTTGTGTATTGCTGAATTTATTGAGGGCCGAATAAGCCTTTTCCTTTTGATCATTTACGTTGCTCAATTTCATTGAGTAGGAAATTAAATTATAATGTGAAACTCTTAGTACTTTTTTTCATTTATTATTATTATTTTTTTCATTTTGATATTGGAAGAAAAACTACGACTGCATTGCAGTAGTCAATATTGAATATAAATGATAGGTTTATGAGTCTAAGGAATAGAATAACATTCACAATTTAATTCATTACGATTACAGCGTAATAAACGATAAAGTGAATTAGTTCCTAATGGATTATTGATCAGATCATAGTACAAATTACTTTGCGGTGTATGCATAATATTATATTAAATATGAAATTACAGAATTCATCTGAGTACAGAACTATAGAAAAAAGTTGAAGAGAATACAACTGAGATATCAATTAAATAAAATATTAACTTTTTATATATTTCTTTTTTTCTCCAATGGATGATTACCACATCTGGCAACTTTAAATAATTCTATATTGTGTTGGTCATTGGGATCACAGCTATATAATGAAATATACAGAAGTGTATCGTAGTTATTTCCAACATTGCACATAACAATAAAAATGATACCAACATAAATAAAAAAAAAATTAATTTTTCGATTTAATAAAAATTAATAATAATTCAATATAGGATTGATACATTTATTTATAATTTAATAATATTTCAATTATTCTTCACACAAAATACTGAATTTTAATCCGAGTACAATTATAGTTACTGTAACTATTGTACTATGAATGCATCGTGTGCATGGAAACTATTGAATTTCCTATTAATTGTAAATTGGGGAGGTCGTTAATAATCAAGAAGTCTTTATCTATTTGTAGATTTATGCCATTACAGTTGGGATGGGTAACAAACAATTTCAACATTTTCACGATTTCGTAATTGCAACGCGAAATACTATATAACAATAGTGTTTTCGCCACAACAATAACGTGGCGCTATTGAACAATTTCTATTCGACATTGTTGAATGCATTCGTATCGTGGCCATGAAATAACAAATATAATTGTATCTGAATTGCATTTACGACCATTAACAAAAAATTCGGTCACTCCAATATTCTCTATGAATATTTCTATCGGTACTATATAGAATTAAGTAAATTAAACGAATAAATTATTCAATATTGCAACTCCGTAATGTCCTGATACATCCAAGACAAAAAACGCTAATATTTATAAACATATATATGTAGTTACTTTATTTTTTCGCCCGCCTGCTTTTCTTATGCTATTGTCGTGTCGGGTAACTCCGCTATTTCCGTGCTAAAAACCTTTTTCCTCAATCGCAGATAATCCATTTGAAAGAGAGGCGAAGGCGATTTGAAAAAAAAAACCGAACGAACAAAACAAATGTAT
>CAJUYH010009367.1:0-13896 GCA_910591685.1 Galerucella tenella
GAATATGACGCACTAAACCTAATCTCACAAATAAACGATTGTCAATAGAGTTGCAAGCAAGACCTTGCAAGGTCAAAGAGTTGCTGCAATGTATTGCAAGAATTGCGAACTGTAGAGCGGGCTTTACAATCAACTTCGATAAAGTTTTTCTGTCTCTGCTGTTTATCTTCAGTTTTTTAGATTGTTGGAGTGTTTTGACAACAAAAACTGTAAAAATATGTACCATTTTAATATTTTAGGCAAATTGTATTTTCTTTACATGAAGATCTCATCGTTGTTTGTACATTTATGTGTATATTTAATCTAAAAGTAGAGAGTTTTGAATTTTGTGTCCATAGTTGTATGTATCTTTCTTTCTATCAATGAAAAAAAAAAGGGATATGTTTCATTAATCTACATTTATTATTATTATAATTGCCAAGGTTTTTTAATAATCATGCTTCAAACTGTTCTATTAATTTTAATATGCATAATTTAAAGCTAAATTGATTTGTTTATCTTGATGTTTTCACTTATAAAAGACCCGAGGGCTCGTATTTACAACCTACTTCTATAGTAAAAATGCAAAGACAAAATAGTTAATTGGTCATGGTGACAACCAGCCGATTTCACTTGTCAAAGCCCTCCAATAGATGTTCTACACATCATATTATACATAGTTAAATACAACAGGACACAAACTTGAAGGATAACTCTTGAAAGAAACCAAAGTTCCTACTAGATTAAGAATAATTGTATTATGTAAATAACTAGATTGTTAATAATTGTAGTAAATGTAGCAATATCAACATGATGTGTCAGATTAGATATATCTATTGTGACGTAATTTTAGGCGGAATTCCTTGTAAAATATTAATATATAAGTGGATGATAAAAATCGTACTTGTTCGTATGTAGATGTATACAAAATAAAGAAAATTGTGCTATAAGTAGTTCGAATCTTTTCCTCGATCTCATATTCATTGATTCCTTCTCTTGGAAGTATGCTTCCAACGATTGATAAGATACCATGAAATGGTACAATACAATACAATCTAGTAGACAGTATTGTAAATGTGGTAATAACAGTTATAGATACTTGACCTTCCCAGAAGGCAAAATCAAGCAGGCCTGGATCTAAACATTAATTGCTGACAAGGCAACTTCATGAAAACGGAAGATTTATTGGGAACTGATTGAACCTCTAAGAACTAATCCAGCAGCTGGACATTGGGTTGAAAGAAATCCGATACTTCCTAATAATAACGGAAAAATGTATCCTAGACATGCGAAGCATGCACAAAAAGGACATCAAGAAGAAAAGAAAGCTGTAGTGGACAAGATTGTCCCAACAAGTTGCCATTATGTCATTGATAAATAATTTCGTGTATGTTTGGTTGCCTATGCCGAAATTGTATATTAACAAAAAATTATTATTTATACATTGAGGGTAATATATATTTTATGATTTCTTTTGCAAACAAAAGACACCAATTCAAAAGACAATGTTAACATATTTATCCTAAATAGGAGCAATTCACAAGAAAATTTCAGTTATCCATTTAGCCATCTAGTAGATCATTTAAAAACTAATAGATAATTTATCAGAGTTCAGATCTCAGAGAACTGTACGCCACACATTAATGGTTGCTACAAATTAAAGAAATCGTTTACGTGACTCAATTCATCTCCGCTAGATGGCTGTCGAACAGCTTAAAGGAGATTTGTGAAACTTTAAGCCTAGTTGTCAAATTGATCAATAAATCTCGAATACTAGTTATTGCTAAATGTTGAAATTGTTGACAATCAAATTCAAAATAAGCATGTTCGTTGGTACTTATTGTGAAAATGTGAAAAAAGTTTGTTTTTCAACGAGTGAAAATTCATTAATGGTGAATAATAAGTTTCCGATTTTCATAAGCTATAATAGGTACCCTAATTTTTTCACTTAAGAACCTATTCGTTTCATAGGGTACCTACTACAAATTACATTATTTATTTACAAAAAGACATTCTTCACACTTTGTTTTAAAAACCAAGTAAAGTAAGTGCAGTCACGGAGCTATAGCTTATACAGGGGGGGGGTTGGTTTTTTATCACATAGGTTTAGAAGGGGTAAGCTTTATAGGAGGCTTTAATGTACCTTTATAGTATATTACAAGGGATGAGGGTGGTTTCAATCCCTCAAAACCCCCCTTTATTTACGACCATACATTCTAGAATTCTTAAATTTGATATTTATACTTTATAATATTCAATATTATCATAGTATTAGATTAATCTCTGTAATTTATCACGTTAAGTAGATATATTAATCATCAAATAGCAAATGTTCCGTTGATACGTCTGTTGAAACTTTGTCTATAAAGTTTATATATTTTTAGAAATTCTTAGTGAAAGTGTGACAACGTCGCAAACTCATTTGAAAACAGTCAGTCGCCATCTTCAATTCCCCGTGTCCAGAAGGACCAGTTGCAAGTGAGACAGAAAGAGTCGTATATATTTAGAAGTGGATTTATACTGAGTGTCGTTTTATTTTAAGTGTAGTGATTCGTGTGATTTGTGGCGAAAATTTTACGAAAATGGAAGCTATCCTAACTGGTTCTCAGCTGTAGCTCGACATCACTCGGTAAGTAAACCGTTGTTTCAAGTTACTGATACTCAGTACTTTACCAAATGCACTTGTAGGTAACAATACCTGAAGGTTTTTAAAAAAGTTGTAAATTTTAATCTGTTTATTGCTCCTAATATTTACATAATTTTAGTTGCATCAAATAGATTTGTTGTTATTTTTATTACATTAGATAGTACCGAGTTGCTCCTCTAGGTACTCGGTGATTTAGTGTTTAGGAATGTGGTAAAAACAGTAAGAAATACACCCCTATAACATTTAACTTAGTACAATTCACTACAATATTAAGGTCACAACTATTGAATGTGCTATCACATTTTAGTCACCTTATTCCTATCCTTCCTCGTTGATAATGTCAATATTTGTTTTTCATAATATCATACAGCTTTGATAACAACGCGTCATGTGTGAATGATAGCAAAAAAAGTGTGGTTTATTTAAACAAACTGCTTCAATTTTTAAATGCACGTTTTATATCTTCTGTGGTGTAGTTATAATTTGTATAACGCAAATGTTTTCACTTTCCCTCGTATAAAATAGATATTTATTTAAAGATAATAATTCAGTTCTCCATCTGGCATGATGCTATCTTACAAAAGGCGGTTGATTATGATTGAACTAATATGGAAAAAATCAATTTCAATCCGGTATTCCTGATGTCATCTTTTGTGTACTTAAATACCTGCCGATCTCTCTCTCTCTCCCATCGAAATTATTTCAGATGCTGTGCTGCTGTTATTTCTCATTATTATGCACTAGCATTATTTACGTTCATTTAAAAAATCCATTCGCGTTTTAATAACAATGCAATCACAGTTCATTTTATAACAATAGAATATCTGTCTATGAACGTCCTCTTTTTTTGATGATGTCTAGATTTTGCGATAAAAATAATTTTTTTTCTCTTTGCCGCGACTTAACCTAGTTTTTTCGGTAATTAGGTAAATTTTGCTAGACGAAATGTTTATTTATAGAATTCTTTTCGTCGTATCTGTTTTAACCAGTTAATTATACGTGCCCCACAGTGTGACAGATCGTAAAAAAATTGGCAGAAGGTCAAAAATTTTTATTCTATTATGGTCCGTTTAATTTCTATAGGGTGTGTCATTGAAAAAGGGCCTAAATTTAACTTTAGGTGGAAATAACTGGGACAATAACTAGATGAACACATATTTCATATTTCATCCAGGGAACAGGTGATGCATCCAGGTAATTCTGGAGAAATCATGTGGCTCACCGATGGATCCAAAACTAACCATGACACTGGGACTGGGATAACTGTAGGTGAACTTTAATTTGGAAAGATTGAAAAAATGGCAAAATTTATTACCAATCGAATCAGACAAGTCGTATCAAGTAAAACGGCGCGTGTGGACCACAAAACGTACGTCTTGCATGATCGAAATAAGTCGAAAATTTGAAGTGCGAGGCATCATTTTATGAAAATTGATTCGACAAGTTGGAGCGTGTGGCCAAACTTTCGTTTTATTGGAAATTGTTTCAGTATATTTCCGTAGAACGTATTGCACTGCTTGTTGCTTTCTGTGTCCGTATTGGCAACTACACTCAGGTGCCAAAAAAACGGGCCCCCTATTTTTTTCTCAAAATCGGCTATATTTGTTTATTATTTTGGCTTTTGGTTCACACTTTTTATATTTTACCAACAAAGGACTTCCTCCTGGTATAAAAAGACAAGAATATGTTACTTAAACTAAACTTAATAAACAATGACATAAATAAAGGAAAATACATGTATACTTAGTAAAATGTATGTTAACAACAGCAAACTTTAGAGGTACAGAAAACAAAATTTAACACATAAAATAGACTTTAGTATTTGGTATTTCCTCCTCTAGCCCTAATTATTGCTTGCATACGGCGTGGCATCCCACTAATGAGCACACGAACTGCATTCTGAGGAATATTCTCCCATTCTTCTTTAAGAGCTACACGAAGCTCATTTAGTGTGGTTGGTGCTATAGCACGACTTCTAACACGTCTGCCTAACATGTCCCACATATGTTCTATAGGATTTGCGTCCGGGGAACATGCTGGCCAGTTCATTTTTTCAATGCCAACTTCTGTCAAGTATTCACTGACGCATCTCGCTGAATGAGGTTTAGCGTTGTCCTGCATCAGGATAAAGTTATCGCCACCAATAAATGGAGCGAATGGTACCACCTGTTATGCCAAAACTTCCTCAATATACCGTTGTGCAGTCAGTGAGCCCCCATTGATAAACACTA
Organism: Galerucella tenella; assembly: GCA_910591685.1. Lineage (NCBI taxonomy): Eukaryota > Metazoa > Arthropoda > Insecta > Coleoptera > Chrysomelidae > Galerucella > Galerucella tenella. The sequence goes on from CAJUYH010009367.1 coordinate 4,858, forward strand.
ATTCCGTAGAGGCTTCACTTGATATGCCTGCCCATACCATTACGGAACCTCCGTTATGACTCAGCCTAGGGCTAAAAGCACATTCTTGGAATCGTTCCCCATTTCGTCTCCATACTCGTTTTCGTCCGTCTGGTGAATGTAACGAGAACCTGGTAAAGAGTATATTACTCCATTGCATAAGATTCCAATTGCTATGTTCACGAGCAAACTGCAATCTCGCTACCCGGTGACGTGGAAGTAACTGTTGCCCAGTTGCTGGCCTAAAAGCTTTTAACCCAACCTCATGTAATCTTCGGCGAACTGTCCATTTACTTACAATTTTACCACGAACCTCCAGAAGTCGATTTCTTGTCTGTACTGAAGTCAATTTAGTACAATAAATCTGTCATCTCGAGCGGTAGTTACCCGTATTCTACCACTACCAGGCCTTCTTGTGTTTCTTCCAGTATCCCCAAAACGTTGTAACACCCTTTGAATGGTAGAACGACTAACATTGAGTAATCGAGCCACATATCTTTGGCTTCGACCATCTTCCACAAGAGCTACTGCTTTAGCACAATCTTCAGCACTTAAAACCATAATTAAGACTTTAAAATTGTCAACGTTGATATTGACAATATTAACATTAACAAAAAATTGCCCAGCAACCGCCCAACAATTGAAAACACATAAGCTCCTTTCGAATTGCATGAAAGAAATACCTATGGAACTTTTGAATTTGAATTTTCCAAAATGTATTTAGGTAAAACGAGAAAATACACATGTATTCCAACTTTTTGTATTTAGAAGGAAGTCCTTTGTTGATAAAGAATACAAAATATAATTTAAAAACCAAAATAATAACCAAATTAAGCCGATTTTGTAAAAATAATAGGTGGTCCGTTTTTTCTGCACCTGAGTGTATTTTGCAATTGAAAATTTAAAAGCAATTTGTCAGATCTTCGTCAGTGCTCACGAGAATTTTTAAGAGAATTTATTGAACTCTATTGTAGTGAGAAAATGCATGTCTTTTTTTACTTTTTGTCGAACGTTTTGCATGAACATTTTATCGTTCGATAAGACGTTGTGTTTGGACCAGGTTTTAGTCATTCCAAAGATTGCTCTCTCCGTAATGTAGAAAATTCCAAAGGAAAGTTGCTACTTAAAATATTACTAAACTTGTCGATTAGACTAATAATAATATTTTTTCTTTCCGTTCTCTGACACAATTAATTATTTTAGATATTGTATAATATCGCCTACCTAGTCATAGCAGTTTTTACATTGTTTACTAACGATTCCAACCTTGATCGTTAATTATTAACAATTACAGCAAAAAGATTAACATCGGTATTTACAACAATTTTATTTTTAAACCCGAGTGCAAAGAGTGATCAGAGGTTTAAAAGGTTGAATTGTTAAACAATGTACTTACAACACAATCCGAAAGGTTTACACTGTCGTAAATATGTAAATGATTAAGCTCATCGTTTATACAATTTGCAAGAACAATTATTAGTTATACATTGTTCGGGGCACAAGCGGAGCAATAAATCAGTGAGATGTCCGTGTGCGGGGTTGGTAAATTGCGCACAGCGTTCAGTTTGTAGCCAGGTATACCCAAAATGTTTCTTTTTCATAGGTAAATTGCGCACAAGTGACTCTAAAGAGTGTCTAGGTAAATGGCATACGAGGGGCGAACCTCCCTGCGAAATACTGTCACAAATTTGCGAAATCACGGGAAATCATGGGAAATCTTGCGCAATCCCGTGAAATCATGCGAAATCTTGGGCAATCATGCACAATAATTAGGAAAATAGTGAAATTTTCCGGTACTAAAGTCGCGCGAAACACGGGAAATCACGCGCAATCGCGCGAAATATTGCGAAATACTGTCACAAATTTGCGAAAACACGGGAAATCGCGCGAAACACGGGAAATCACGCGAAATCATGGGAAATCTTGCGCAATCCCGTGAAATCATGCGAAATCTTGCGCAATCATGCATAATAATTAGCAAAATAGTGAAATTTTCCGGTACTAAAGTCGCGCGAAACACGGGAAATCACGCGAAATCATGCGCAATCTCGCGAAATCTTGCGAAATTATACTATTTGCGAAATACTGTCACATTTTTGGCATAGTGGTTCACCCCTCGATGGCATACAACTTTCTACCGATTCCACGAATTTTAAAAGTTACCAGAGATTCAAAGGATTATTAATGACTTTACGATAACAATTTGAGGCGTAGGCACATAGATCAGTTTAGTTTTTGCATTTACACTTCGATCAACCGGGTTTGGGCCTGGGTTTTCTTGTTTTTTTTAGTTTTCTATTTCTTATTTTCTGATATTTTTATGGACTGAGGATACAATTTGACCACTGTGCGTAATTTACCTACGCCCGTCCGTGTGATCATAAAAATATTATCTTGTACAATACTAATAAAGTGAATATTAATACTAGGATCGTTTGAATTTTTTGCTCCCTAAACCCTGAAAAACGGGTTTCTCTCGCTAATATCTGGCTAAATATGCGAATTAGAGAATTTTCCTTCAGATGAAAAATGAAGATCGTCTTATTATCTACAAAAATCGTCCCTATCATTCTTTTCGAAAATTCGATAGTTATCGAGATAATGAGACCTAAAAGGCTCCTCATTTCACCTGCTGCTCTGCCTGTTGGAATTCTGCTCTCTATGCGATAACTTGTAAGCGGGCGGACGAATTGGTCCGTAACTCGGCAAAAAATTGACATTTCCCGATGTGACTTGCAGCTGGTTCGTACTTGACAAAAATATTTAAAAAGCGACCAAAGTTTCTTTCCACAAGATTTTGAGACTATTTCATTAATTTGTTCATATTTTTTAAAGAAATAGTCTTTTATCCCAATTTTTTTTATAATGGAACTTTAGGAGGTCTTGAATGACCTATGAATTGAGCCCAAAGTGAAGTCTTCAGGGACTTTTCAGGAGCTTTGTCTCTACATTTACTGAACTATTTCAAGAGTTATCCTTGCAGTCACCGCCAACGCGGTTGTTTTTATTCGCACAGAAAAAACTGTCTAATCTGAGAGGGCCTTAACAATAGAAAGTAATTTGTTGACTCGATAATATCTATCAACTGTAGATTTTAACAGTCTACCTACCACATTATACAAGATGTCCCGTGTTATCGTTTACATAAGGAAATATCTCGCTTAATTTAAAAGATTGTCCAATACTGTTACAAACTGTTGTGAATGGTATCAAAATCAGAAAATTGGTAATCAATTCAATATTTTAACTAGCTTTAAATCTAACAATACGTTGAGATCTATACTAACGAAAACGGAACCAAAAAATGAAGAACAATCTTCAAAAAACTGCATATATCAGATATCTTGTGAATGCGACAAATTCTATTTAGGTGAAACATCTAGACCATTGAAAGTCCGAAAAAATGAACATAAGAAGTATATCAAAGATGGGGAGTTCTTCAAGTCAGGTATTTGCAAACATGCTTGGGAAGAGGGGCATAAAATTCAACGAGATTCGACAAAAATAATATTGAAAGAGCCCAATAGTAAAAGACGAAAAATCAAAGAAAGTGCTTTAATACAACTAAATGCAGATAAATGTGTAGCTAGTATTTCAGTCGAATGTAGTCAAATTTGGTTACCAATGTTAAAAAGAGAAATTTCCAATAATCAATTACCTGTGTTATCAGGATAGCATCATAAATTTTTATCCGGGTTTTCTTATGATTTATCATTGGAATAGTTGTTAATAGATACACACTTCAATACACAAAATCACCAAACTGAGTTATACATATTTTGAAAACAAAAATTATCATAAGCAAAAAGTAACAACAAACGCGTTTTATTAACATTTCGAAAATAAGCGAAAAAAAGCGCTATCCCAATAAAAACCGTTCCTGGAACGTGCACTTCACCGGATTCCATTTCTAGTAGAATGTCATAAAATAATAGCTATTTATGCCATCAGTTACGAAATGCATAATTTTGTGTAACGCGTGAGATTTTTGCGGAACGAACGAAGTGAGTTTCGCAAAAACTCACAAGTTACACAAAATTTCATTTCGTAACGTATTGCATACAAGATTTTTTCTAATTTTGAAGAAAGTAATAAAAAAATAAAATTTAATATAATTGATAAAAATTTGGAAAACATAAATTTAGTTTGTTGCTTTTACTTCATGTTAGTTGTCAGTTTGACGTTTTGTAAAAAAGTCTAGACGGAAGGTTTTTAGCGAGATTGATATATTTTTAGTTTTATTTTTGAAAAATGAGTGATTCAAGTTCTGAAGAGCTACCAAGCGATATTGAAGAGGCAGCAGGTAATGTTGCTCTATTATCAGTAATTCCCAAAAAGTCAAAGGCAGTTTATGATTTGGCATACGAAAAATTTGTTACGTGATGTGATGAGAAGAAAATTAAACATGTAAATGAGAAAGTTTTACTTGCATATTTTGAAGGTAATGAAGATCTAAAAGTTTCCACATTATGGACACTTTACTCAATGTTAAGGTCTGAACTAAATCTGAAAAGGAATATTGATATTAAAAAATATACAAATTTGGTAGCATATATTAAAAGGCAAGCGGACGGGTACAGTGCTTAAAGGGCAAAAGTTTTTATTAAAGAAGATTTTGCCAAATTTTTAGTGGAAGCTGATGACAAAGAAAACTTAATGGCTAAGGTTGCAATGATAATTGGAATGGCAGGAGCATGCAGAAAAGCAGAATTAACATTTCTTCCAGTGGAAAATGTTATAGACGAAGGAAGCCATTTTCGTGTTGATATCCCACCTTCAAAAACAAAAGTTATACGGCAGTTTGCAATTACCACTGGAGACATTGAAAATACGAATCTTGTTGAAATAATATTAAGAAAATATATTAAGTTGCGTCCCCAGGTTCTTAAACACAGCAAATTTTTTGTAAAATATGTGACTGGAAAATGTACCAGAAGTCCTGTGGGAATTAACACATTTAGTAGTCTGCCAAAAGTTATTGCACAATTTCTTGGTCTTTCAAATCCTGTTCTACCGATTGGGAAATCTGCTTCGGAACCTAGGAACGAATTACACAAGTACGACAAGGATATATGAAAGAGAGAGGAAGAATAATTGTGCACAATCATCACTTTAGTTTCACCTTAGGGGGCGTAAGCTTATTCCCGAGAGTGCCCGACTGCTCATTGTCCTCCTATTTTAACTAGTTGGTGGTGGTAAATGGTAATTCAGTATGCTCCCAAGACGTAAGGAGTGAGGACGTTAAAGAAATATAAAAATACAATCGTTATTACGTAACCTGTAAATCTTAAAATTCATTTTTGTCAACATGATATCATTTTAGACCAAGTTGACAATTTCTAACTACAATAGGATATTATTTTTGCCATTGTAACTTGAAAATAAAACAGCATTTCTTGAGAGAACCACAATTAATAAACTAAAAATCCCTTCCATTAATAAATTAAATTGAAAAAATAAAATCAGTAGGTACCTACATCTATTCTAAACGTAAAATATAAACTTCCTGAAAAAATGAAAATAAAAATTTATTCTAAAGGTAAACATAATTTTAATGAATTAAGTGCTCAAATAAACCACCTTGCTGTGCCAGACAATAGCCAAATCTGTGATAAAGATTTGATCTCATATCTCTAAGATTATTTGGCGTAATGCTGGCACAAACGTTCTGTATTTTCACCCTCAATTCATTTAAATTATTAGCTCTTTCAAATGCATGTTGGTAAATGGTACTTTTTAAAAATCCCCAAAGAAAAAAATCATTTGGAGCTAGTTCAGGTGATCTTGGAGGCCATTTAATTGTACCATTAGTACTAATAATTTTTTCGGGAAATGTAAAATTTAAAAAATCCATTACTATCCTTGAATTATGGGCTGGACAACCATCTTGTTGGAACCAAATTCTGTTGAGATCAACATCGGGTATAAGGAGAACTGCAGGAATTACTTGATTTTGTAATAAGTCTAAATATTTGGCGGAATTTAAGTTCCCCTCAATGAAAAAAGGACCTATAATGTGGTCACCTAGAATACCCGTCCAAACATTTAGCTTCTGCGGATACTGCGTTCGGATTGGAATGGTTAGATGTTTATTTTCCCGAGACCAATATCTTGTGACGGATGGATTGTGTTTTTGATGTAGTGAAAAAGTTGATTCATCCGTAAATAAAATATTTTTTAAAAAGTTTTCGTCAGCATTTTGACGTTCCATCATCTCCTCACAGAAATCCATTCGTCTGATATTGTCCTCGGGAAATATTTCCTGCGTTGTCTGAACCTTGTAACAATGGTACCCGTTCCGTTTTAAAATATTCTGTACAGTTCTCTTATCCATGTCGACCTCTTCAGCAATTTGTCTTGAAGAAGATGGTTGTCCTGTTTCAACTGCTAAACAAACATTCAATTCTCTAGTCTGCCTTTCATCGTTAATTGGGCGTTCGATTGGATCTTCCGAAGCTTGGCATTTTCTACAGTACGAAACACATCCATATTTCTCGAAATTACTAATTATTTTCACAATTGTTGACTTTGAAGGAATTGGGCGATTTTCAAATGCCACAATAAACAAATTAACGATTTCATTAGCCGAATGACCTCCAAAATACCATCTTACAATTTGCACTTTTTCGCAGGTTAAGTATGTTAATGAAGGCATAATTGTAAATGTTTTATTTTCAAATACAATGGCATGCGCTTCCAACGTGATCAACGTTTGTAGCGAAAAGACCTAGTAATAGCAGTTTAAATGTGAATTCTATCTGTAAAACACAGTGTTGCCAAGTGAAAGTGTTTTGTTTTAGCTATTGTGCATGACTTCGAAAAAAAGTCAACGAAAACGAGAGAAAAATATCATTTGTACAAATTAATCTGCGCTTCTGGCAATAGCGCTTGAAATAGTAGGGTAAAGAGCATTCGTTCACTATCGGAAATAGAACCACACCCAACTGTAATTAAATACACGCGTCGATGACCATTCGATGACCGCGTATAATTATCTTTCTCTCTCATTCAGCTGTTTCTCTGTCGTACTTGTGTAAGGTCTAAGGTTCCGAAAGAACTTACGCACACTGTATATACTGGCCACTGCTTCAGAAGAAGCTCTGCCACTTTCCTAGCAGACAGTGGCGCTGATATTTTAAAATTAAAGAGGCATGGAGGTTGGAAATCTACCTCTGTTGCGGAGGGATATGTTGAAAATTCCATGAATAATAAAAAACTTATAGCGCAAGAAATATTTGGTGAAACATCTAATGCAATGTGCGCTGCTTCCCAAATAACAGCAAGTTCGAGCAATGAAAAAAATATGTCGTCGGGAATTAATTTGAATAATTGCAATAATTGTGTTATCAATATTTATAATAATTAATTAATTTATAATTTATGTTTTTAACTTGTATTATAACAGTTTAATAAATAGAATAATACTTTTTGTCACTAATTTTAAAATACATTTTTCGTCACCAATTGCATAAAATTTTACTTTATGCAACTAGTTACAAAAAGTAAGACGTTTCATAATGTCAATCAGTTTTAAAAAGTGTCACTTTATATGTCAAAATTAGAAAAAATATTTTATTTCACATTTTACCAGAGATGTGATCTACTATGAATGGACCTTAATAAAATTTGACAACAAAGTTTTGTAGTCTTAGACTTCAAAATATTATTGATTGTTTAGTTGCCAAATTTTTTCGTTGTGTCAGATAGGGACCAAAAATTATTTTATTACTTGTTAATCTTGACAACGGTAGCTGTAACGCTACCGAAACGTCGAAATAAAAAATAAAAAACATTATTGTGGTTTGATGCCCAAAAAAATAAGAGAAAAAGAATCAGAAACTTTATTTCACTCAACAGTACTTTGGTAGCCATCCCTGACAAAAAAATTACTCTCAACTGTCCGCTACTAAGAAATTTTACTGCAAATACTTTTTTTCATAGAATAGTACGATCTATTTTCGTCCAAAATTCTGAGTCCTGGTTTCTGGAAATAAAGAAGTGCTATTTCTACAATTTTTTCGACAGAGATTAATTAATCTCGAATGCTTTACTTTACTTTTTATTTATATTACTGTACAAGTATAAGTATCCACGTTTTTTCGATCTACGATAAATATTTGTGACAGCAATCGGAAACATTGGGAAAATTTATGGAAGAGCACCGGAAAATATGTGAACTAAAAGAAAGGTCATCGTAACCAGCCAATCAGTGGATTACGATGAGCTCCTTGGCGGTCAGTGTCGTACCTATACCACAAAAATTGTTCAGACAATGCCAAACGCCAACATAATTGGAGGACAACTAATGATACGCCTCTGTACAGGGCATTTATATCTTTTGCAAGAGCTGTAGTGGGCGGTAACATTGAAAATGAGTTTGTACGCATGTGGGCGGGCTCGCCATTACGTTTAGCGCTTGCAGTATCAATTTTAGTGTCTGTATCAGTGTTGTCAATGTGAGTTGCACTAATTGCTGAAGAGAGAGACTTTTACAATATTTTCAGTACCTATATTTAGAAAAAAACAAAGTATTTATTTATGTCAATCTTTTTTTATTGAATTCAACTCCTCAATTAAGGCAAATATAACGTTTAAAGCTAGTCTCAAGGTTGTCTCAAATAAATTGTTCGGTACACACTATCGAGCAACGCCTCTTCTATTTTCCTTATTATGTCACATCAATGATATCTCGATCGTTTTAGATTTTATTTATGACGTTACACTATTGGTTAGTTTGACTACAATTAAATTAAATACATATAGGGATATCGGTTGTTCAACTTTAGTCAAATATTTTAACTAAAGTAATCTATATCTTCGGTAAATAATATTGACTCCATTTCGCTTCGAGTGCATAATAATATGTCACCTACGAATTTATAAGGAAATATAAAAACAAAAAAAATGGTAACGCTATTTGAACAAATAATCGCAAGTGTTAACAGACAGGAAATCTATTTATCAGAATAAATAGAGGTTGATTGTCTTGTCAGTGTGTCTTTGTTGGAATAAAATAAATAA
>CAJUYH010009368.1:0-13894 GCA_910591685.1 Galerucella tenella
TGTGTCCCGCGACACGTTCTACCTTTTTTTGTGTAATGATATCCAGATTTTCAACATAAAAAAATTAAAACGGCATTCATCCAATAAAAAATTGTTAATCATTATGAAACGTGTTTCTATTGAACAAGAATTTTACTGAAAATGATTTTATGATCAAAAAAATAAGCATTGTTGTAAAACTGAACATAAAAATTAATCCTTTCATCAACATAACTAAGATCATACGGTTTTTTACAACCGTTTCTTGAGTTTCATTTTCTCGACAACCAACAATAAATAAATTGCTATTAAATCTACCTCATCTCCAACGAATATAAAAAAAATTAGCCAGTCGCGACTTATAACTTTCCACACAACCGTCTTAGCGCCGTATAAAATTCTTAAAAACCATTATGGACGTTGTAAAATATCCTCGGGTAATTACGAGTATTTAAAAAATTCTCAATGCGTCATTAATGGTAAAAATTGCAATGGAGAAAAAAATTACTTTAACGCGGGGGATACGTTCCGATAAGTACTAGCTATAAACGAGGTCAACTTACACGTAATATTGGGTTTAAATGAATCATAACATAAAAATTGGAAATTTATAGACTTATTATTTATCAAGCGTTGTTGGTAATTTTTAAAAGCGTTACAGAGATATACAGGGTTAAGCGAACAAATTGTATTGCAAGGCATCGGGAAATCCCCGCCTGCAATAATTTTTGTGTGTGTTTTCCAATCCAAAAAGTGAAGAGAAGTTGTCATGTTACAATATAGTCGAAAAATTTTGTCTTCTATCCAACCCAAATAACACATAGTCCGCAGTGCTACTACTTTCTACCTGCTCCACTCACTTAATACTTAAGGCGCGTTCTCACGGGTCAAGTTTAGTTGATCAACTTTAGTTGATCAACAAAAGTTGAATGAAAACTGTAATGAGAACCTATCTTTCAATAAAGTTGATCAACTTTATAATTGATCAACAAAAGTTTGACCCAGTCAAACTTTTATCGTTCAAGTGATGTGTCATCACGAATTTTTTCCAAGTTGAAACTTGTCTTGAACCGTGTGAACTAGACAGTCAACATTTGTTGAATGTGTAGTACTCTTGCAACTGGTCGTAGTGTGTGTGTTTGTCTTTTATTTGTGAAATAAAATTTTACCAGAAGAATGATCCTCAAGTGGTCTGAAAATGTTATGATGAAATTTTTGGAATCATATCATAAGTATGATTGTCTCTGGAACCACCGAACGGATGAATATAGAAATAGAGATGCACGAGAAAATGCTGATTTGAAAAAAAAATCAAGATTATTAGAACCATGTATAAAAGAGAACATTCAATGATTTGTAAATCAATAAAAAGTGGAATGGGATCAGATCCCATCATCAGATCCCATTGGTATAAAAGAGCGGATATATCTAAAATGTGTTACAAATACAATAGACTATGAGCCTATGGGGAAAAAAGTGTCGCGATTTGAAACAGCAGCAAACCCATTCAGAACGATAGTTTATCATGCCAATATCGGTTCCAGCACTATGGCGTACATTTTCTCTTGTGCAGAAAAGCGCAGTGGAAATCTGAACATTTTATTTTTCACCACCTGAAACCGTAATATAAAACTGTACGCCGTTTGTTACATGTTACATGTTACATGTTCTGAATGGGTTTGCTGCTGTTTCAAATCGCGACACTTTTTTCCCCATGGACTCATAGTCTACAAGAGATACATCATCAAAGTGATTCAGTTTTTATTGAAATATGTGAACAACAATTAATTCAATTCGTGGTCAACTTTTGTTGATCAACTAAAGCTGGTCAACTGAAGTTGACCCGTGAGAACGCGCCTTTAGGAGAAGTATTTAATCTTGAAATAAAATGATAAAATGATAGAAATATACCATCCACGAGATATAATACAATCATAGCTTGTAAGGCTCAAGGAGAAGATGAAGTTATTGAAAAAATAATTGAAGTTCAAAATGATTAAATGATTTGAATAAACACTGTTCTCTTCTCAGTTTTTAACATGATTATATTTGGCCGATTTCACGTCGATTCAACGAACAAAAGAAATTGATTTTTTTTTATTTTTCTGAAACTTCGATACTATATTTTATCTACGATCACCTTTAAAATTAGGCATTTACGAACCAAAAAAATGTGTGAAATCATACATTATGCATACGTTAAAAATCGTGCGTAAATGCACAATGCTTTTTATATGGGACTTTCATTATAACACCCAAAAGCGTGCGTAACTGACCATTGCTTTTTAAATGGGGTTTTCATTTTAACACTCTTTTTTAGCTACATGATTATCTAATTGCCTTGAATTTAGTCGTTTCTTGTAAGTATAAACTTTTGTGCTGACAGTAAATTTGACAGAAGTGTCAGACATAGTGAAAAATATTTGTTACTTCAAAAAAAGACAAATTACCCAAAGTTATAATTAGTAATTTGAAAAATTGTCCTCATTTTACTCTAAATATGAATTTAAATAATTAGAATTCGTTGTGTATATATTTGTTTATAGAAAATTCATTTTTATGTTTTTAAACCCCTTCAGAGCACATTTTTTTATTTTTTCTTCATGTGTGCTCGTAGATAAACTTTTGTATGACACTTGTGCGTGAAGTACTTTTGCGCACTTGTATCATAAATAACTATTTTTTGCCATTTCATGAGACACGTGTTTTTGGTTTTGTCTAAAAAAACGTTGTTTGAGCCCTGTATAACACCATGTCAAAGTACAAAGTACATTTTGCTTAAAATGGTCGCATTTCAGCCCATAAAATCGTATCGAAACTGTTCTTTTTTCAAAATGTAAGTAATTTAATCAGCTTCATCAAGCTTTTTCTGGATCTCTTGGATATCTTGAGGAAATGTTTCCAAAAATTGGAAGAACTGAAAAAAGTGATTTCTCAAAATTGCCCACTTTGATTAACGCGAATTTTAGTTATGTTGTTCTCGAATATATAAGCCAACTTTTGCATAAAATTGCAATTTGCCAACTTTTTTCTATCCAGAGATACAACTTTGTAAACACAATTTGTCATTTTTCCACTTTTTTCCCGTAGTTTGCTTTTCAGTTACGTCCTATGATAAATTCAATAGTTCCATCGCATTCTACTAAAAAAATACATCGGAAACATGTATCACATGCTGGGAAAAGTTATTTAGTTGATCTTGAAACTTGGCAATTACAAAAATTTCGTATACCGCATAACAGCGCACCGCGCCTTGTCTCACGATAATAATAATAACAATAATATTAATAATTCAGCTAACATAATTTTTAAAAGCTTGACAATACCGTATGTTAGGGGTTTATCAGAAAGAATTAAGAAAATTGGTAATCAATTCAATATTCGAACTAGCTTCAAATCTAACTATACGTTGAGATCTATACTAACAAAAACAAAACCAAAAAATGACGAAAAATCTTCAAAAAATTGCATATATCAGATATCTTGTGAATGCGACAAATTCTATTTAGGTGAAACATCTAGACCATTAAAAGTCCGAATAAGTGAACATAAAAAATATATCAAAGATAGGGAGTTCTTTAAGTCAGGTATTTGTAAACATGCTTGGGAAGAGGGGCATAAAATTCAATGAAATTCGACAAAAATAATATTGAAAGATCCCAATAATAAAAGACGAAAAGTGCTTTAATACAACTAAGTGCAGATAAATGTGTAGCTAGTATTTTAGCCGAATGTACTCAAATTTGGTTACCAATGTTAGAAAGAGAAATTTCCAATAATCAATCACCTGCGTTATCAGGATAGCATCATAAGTTTTTATCCAGGTTCTCTTATGATTTATCATTGGAATAGTTGTTAATCGATACACACTTCAATACACAAAATCACCAAACTGAATCATACATATTTTGAAAACAAAAATAATCATACACAAAAAAGTACCAACAAACGCGTTTTATTGACATTTCCATAATAAGCGAAAAAAAAAGCGCTATCCCAATAAAAACCGTTCCTGGAACGTGCACTTCACTGGATTCCATTTCTAGTAGACTATCATATCTTTGGAATGTCATAAAATGAAATATTTATTACCAGAGATGTGATCTACTATGAATGGACCTCAATAAAATTTGACAACAAAGTTTTGTAGTCTTAAACTTCAAAATATTATCGATTGTTTAGTTGTCATATTTTTTTCGTTGTGTCAGATAGGGACCAAAAATTATTTTATCATTATTTAATCTTGACAAAGATAGCTGGAACGCTACCGAAACATCGAAATAAAAAATAAAAAACATTATTGTGGTTTTCATTCCCAAAAAATAAGAGAAAAAATTATAAATTTGTACTCCTTTCGAAATGGAGATAGACTCAGTGCCACTGCTGAACATCTTATTTTTCCACACAGAATATACTAAGTGAAAATATAACATTTCGTGTTTGCAAGGTTGTATCTCTGGAAAGAAAAAAGTTGGCATATTGCGATTTAGCCCAAAAGATAGCTTATATATTTGAGAATAACACATTCAAAATTCGCGTTAATCGAAATTTGCGTTTTTGAGAAAAATCGCATTTTGAAAAAAGAGCACTTTTTTCAATTTTTCCAATTTTCCGGAAAAATTTCTCAATATATTAAAAATCCGGAGAATGCACGATTAAGCTGATCTAATCACGCATATTTTGAAAACAATTTTTGGGCCAAAATGGCTACCATTTCAAGCAAAATGTAGCTTTTAGTTTTCGAAATGTCGGCTTTACGATGTATACTTTGACATGGTGCTACAGGGATACAAAAATGTTTTTGGAAAAAAGAAATAACAAATCGCAAATAAAATTTGGTCTTAAACTTTTAGAAAAATCAAATACTCTTTTTGCTCGTTGAATCGGCCATTGTTTTCTGTATTCTAAAACGCAGATTGAAATAAACATTTGTCGTTGGATATCTTGTCTTGATGAATGAATTTAAAGTCAATCTTGTACGTTTTTGTATACTGATTCATTAGATATATCAAAAATACAAATAATATAATTAAAATGTGTTGTCTGTGATACATACGAAAAGATGGGTGGGCATTTAAAATGCTGTCCCTGCCACACTGATAAATTAAAAACCTATTCCGTACGTTTATCTTGTGTATAATTAAACAATGTGTTTCATATAAATTAACCTGTCATGGAAAACATGGTGGGAATCAGTTTAACAAGCAAGGTCGTACGTCATGTCAAAGAGAAGCGAAGAAGATCGCCAAGACACGTTTTTATTCTATTGTTTGTGCGATTTTACGAACGAAGAATATATATTTAGTTATATCAAACTGTTTATGTTGTTGATTTCTTTGATAATTAAAGACACAAAAGGAATTCAGTCATTTATAATTGCTTGTATAGTGAATCATACGAGAGGATTAGACAACTTAACACTAGAGCATTCCTTGTAAGGTTACAGCTTTATTAATTTTCTTACCAAAATCGTGGTGAATAATTTTTGGCTAGTTTTCTAGCACTTAATTTATACTTCTCAATCATATGGATAATTTCTTCCTAATCCTTTAATCCGCTTGGCATCGCATTAACAATAAATTAACATGTAAAGTGACTTTTTTTGTGGTGAAAATTCTCCTTATGAACACCTTCCACTTGCGGTGGGTATGGGGCATGGGGCTCGCAGCTCGCGTTGCTCAGAGCGCATACCCACTAAAAACACCACAAGAATTCCCCCTGGTCCACCCCGGAAACCGCATTGATGGCATACCTTCAGGGTGGGAGGCTTCGTTTACTTCGATTCAATCCCAAGCTTTTGTATTCTTTTTCTCCCTTTTCTTTATCTTTCATTATTGTTCTTACGTATTTGTGTATTTTCTCATGGTTATCATTGCACTTCACCATCTCTATTATATTCTCCTCGTTCATTTCTTTAGCGATTTGCTCTTTAAGTTCATTTCTGGTCTGTACCCATCGAACACACTTGTACAGACTATCTCTCCGCAGTATATGCATTCGTCGTCTTCTGTTTCCCCAATTCGGTGTATATAGGCTCTGGAAGAACCATGGCCGCTTAGGGCTTGCGTGAGGTAATAATCTGTCGCTCGGAAAGGGCATTCCATCCATTTAGGAGTACTGCTTCCGTTTTTTCAGATGCTAGTTCGAGGTCGTTCTTCTTTATCCATTTTTCGTTATATGGAGGATCCGATTCATATACAAATGATCATAGAGTTCATATAATAACCTTTTTGGCGTGCGTCATCGATTGTTAATGTCCCTCTTACACATTACGCTGAAAGAAATGGAAAAAAGGCAGGTCTCTAATTAATCCTGATCAAAATATCACAATAATGAATCGTTTGTCTTTGACTTAGTTGATGCTTAGATTACGCGCAAGCGCGACCTATCAATCGGAAGAAGATTCATAATTCAAAGTAGGTTTCAGACGTACCTTTCGCAGCGGCAATGTGTCTTACGTCTTTTTCTAATGTAGGTGTCCACTATGTTGAGTTGAGTTGCATCAAAAATTATTCAGTTATTTTTGTCATCAGCAATCTCTTCATTACTCAATCGGAAAATGATGAACCAGATAGGGTCACTGAGAAAGAAGACTTTCAACTATTCTGAACCTCAATAGGATTTCCAATTAGTATGGTAGATAAAACTTATATAAGCGGCTCAAACCCGAAGAAGTAATATAGTATTTATAGAAGAGCCATGAGCAAGAACCCCATGCAAGTTAAGCTTGAACTGATGTTACCTGGGAGCTCTATAAAAGCAGGAAAGACAAAAGAGTCTACACTGAGTCTGGATAAAAGACCACATACACGCAATGAAGATGCTGTTTCATTAGCACATTGAATACTATGTAGCTCTACTTCCCATAAATCCGCGATGTGAAAGAATCACGAGAATTGGAAAAAGAATTAAGATGCAGCCTATTGGAAATATTCTCCAAGCCAAGGACATGCAAAAAGGTTACCTTACCAAGCTTAATTGTTTTTGGAGCCTCGATACAGATCCGACCTAAGTCCTTGAAACTTTTCCAAACAGTAGAATTAAGGTCCAGTCCCGAATTCAAAAACTATTTTGAATATCCCAGCAATCGAGTGGAATAACTGCTTCCAGAATTGGTTCCAAAGGATTTCTTTTCGTGAAGTATATTTCGAAAAAAAAAATGCTTAAAAGTTATATATAAAATTTTTTTCTGGCTATATACGCAAAATATAAAAGAGAGCCCTCGTAAAATCAAAAATACTTCGAAAGATCGTTAGTCATAATCTTGTTAACATTAAAGATAATTGTCATGTTTATAGCTTTAAAATAATAGTACTTCATCCGTTTTAGGTTCAACTACATCAGAATCTTTTGTATTTTATTTTTTGATTATGATACTATACAATATAGTTTCCAGACCACCCACAACGTGTTCTTTTTGTAGAACATGAAATGATATAGAATATTTAATTAAAAATATTTGGCCACTTGCAATGATGCAGCAAATGTTTAAAAAAAGGAATACACGAGATCGTTGAACTCGAAAACAGACGATGTGGAATTCTTCAAGAAAAAACTTCAGATTCTCGATTGTTTTTAATCAGTGAACCATTTTTGGTGGATCATTTGTATTTCTAACAAGAAGGCGATACGATTGAATTATAATAAAATATACAGAGTGTCCATTTTTTGTCGTTGTATACTACGTTTAACATAATAATTAGAGATTTTTTTTGCCTTGTGTCAAGAATTTAGTCAGTTTTGATGTAAGTAGTTAGTTTTTTCACAAATGTTTCAGCACAAGAAACAATGGAACTTATGAAATAAAAATCTGAAATTGATAATACATTTACAGAAAGTTCCGAATTAGCGCAACAACAATAATAGAATTATTAAAATTATATATAACGAAAACGTTTTCCAATTCATAAAGATTTTGATGTAGAGAATGTTGCCAATACAATTTTTAAAAACTTAACAATGCTTGAAATTTTAAGGGTTTATCGGAAAAAATTAAGAAAAATGGTAATCAATTCAATATTCGAGCTAACTTCAAATCTAACAAAACGTTGAGATCTATATTAACTAAAATAAAACCGAAAAATGGAGAACAATCTTCAAAAAATTGCATCAGATATCCTTTCGACATACTTAATTACATCAAATTAGGCATAAAAAGACTGATAACTGCGTTTTATTTATTTATTCACTTAATAGATACACTGCCCTACGTGAATAACCCTATTACAGAGCACGGAAAACGAAATATTCAAAATGATGAAAAATAACAAAGTAAATTCATTATACACTACAAAAAATATGATTATTTAAGGAAATGAACAAGAAAAGAGATGGAATTCACAATTCATAGCGTTAACTAAATTCCAATGGAATTAGTCGGAGAATTTTTCTAAATGTTGGTTCGACAACATTTGGAGCGCTAACAATAAGTACCTATTCGAATAATGCCATAGGCCAAGCGATAGGTAAATTTGTATGACAAGAATCATAGAAGAAACCGGACTATACCATTATACAGGGTGGGGCAATATTCTGACATCGGAGGATTACATCGTTGTGGTGAGAGATAGAACTTTATTATTTTGTGTGAGCTAATACAGTTACTGAAGGCACATTTTGAAAATACTTTCGATTCTACAGGGAGCTCTAAAACCACGTAGAAGCACAAACTTACATTTTTTTAAATGGAACGTATATTATAAGAGTGTTTCACAAAGGTATGGCCAATTATTAGCAAAAAAGACCTCCTCTTTAATACTCTGCAAAACAGTAGATTAAAATAAATCAACAGGTCTTTGTATCCAAATGTCATACACACATCATTGGCTGTGCTCAGTATTAATTACTTTTTTCATCTGTGGCTTCTTTAATACAGGGTGACACAAAACGCAAATCAAGCAATATCTCAAAATTTTTAAATGAATCACCCTATAAGTCTTTTTACAATTTGTTAGTTCAATTAATAATATTTCAAACGATGTAGTACATTTAGGGCATGAGTTAATGGAAAATCGTGAATATTTTATGATAATGGTCAAAAACAAGTATTTTACGTATCTACACAAATAAAATGGTATTGAATTTTCACATGCAACCTCTTGTAAATTTTAACATTTCTCAGGCATACATTTTAATCGTAATTTTGGATGCATCTACAATATTTAATCAATTAAATAAAATGTTTGCTAATATCGTAGGTACCTGGAATTACCAAAAAATTTATATTTATTCATGTTTCACTTTCAAGAATTGTTATTATAGACCTGTTTGAGAATGGGCGAAACATAATCAAGCCATATTTTTGATTATATCAAGTGGGCTACTATCAAAATAGTATCTACTAATAAATGTCAAAGAAATATTGCTGTATTCTCCGTTTGTGTTTAGGAAGTTGATTTAAACACAATAGTTAACTTGTGGTTCCAACAAGATGGAGCATCTGTATATCACGTTCGTTGTGTACGTCGGTGGTTAAACAGACATTTTACCGACAGGTGGATAGGACGTGGTGGACCAATTTCGTGGCCACCTCGATCTCCAGATCTCACACCGATGGATTTCTTTTCATGGGGATACATCAAGCAACTTGTGTATCAAACGGAACCACTACCAGAGAAGACGTGAAAGAAAGGATTCGTAACGCATTTTCCACAATAACTCTAGCTATGTTGGAAAGAGTAAGATTCTCGTTTTTGAAAAGAATTGTATGGAAGTAAATGGTCGCCATTTTGAACACTTAGCATAAACTTCTATACTTTTTATAGAATGTCAATGTTTATTTATGAAAATGTGAGTGTTCTTATAATGTTGGTTTTCATAATTCTTAGTTTTTCAAAAATAGGAAAAGTTGGAGAATAAAATACAAGCTTGCATTTTACATAACTAAGATATACTGTTTGTGATGACTTAAGTAATTATTTCGTAAAGACTACAAACTGCTTTTATATTTATTAGTACTATAATGACATTAGCCTACTTACAGTAAACAAAAATATTTCTTCCAACATAATTCCTTCTTTCCTTTCTCTAAAGTTAAGAGTAGAAGTCAAAGATCTTTTAGATGCATCCAAAATTACGATTAGAATTTATGCCTTAGAAATGTTAAAATTCACAGTCAAGATGTTGCATGTAAAAATTTAATAGCATTAAATTTGTGTACGTAAAATACTTGTTTTCAACCATTATCATGAAATATCTACGATTTTCCATTAACTCATACCCTAAGTGTACTACATCGTATGAAAGTTTATTGATTGTACTAACAAATTGTAAAAAGACTTATAGGGTGATTCATTTAAAAATTTTGAGATATTGCTTGATTTGCGTTTTGTTTCACCCTGTATTAAAGAAGCCACAGATAAAAAAGTAATTAATACTGAGTACAGCCAATGATGTGTGTATGACATTTGAATACAAAAAACTGTTGATTTATTTTAATTTACTGTTTTGCAGAGTGTTAAAGAGGAGGTCTTTTTTGCTAATAATTGGCCATATCTTTGTAAAACACCCTTATAATATATTAGAGTGCTATATTTTTGTAACGCTCTCGGTGAGATCTTTCCGATTCTTGAACAAAATATAGTACGTTCCATTTAAAAAAAATTAAGTTTGTGCTGCTACGTGGTTTTGGAGCACCCTGTGGTATCGAAAGTATTTTCAAAATGTTCCCTCAGTAACTGTATTAGCTCACACAAAACTATAAAGTTCTATCTATCACCACAACGATGTAATCCTCCGATGTCAGAAGATTGCCCCACACTGTATAAAAGACATTACGTAGAATATTTTCGACTCGCAAATTTTTATAAACATTTAAAACGGAAAAATAGTATATTATACACCAAGGTGTGGTGGAGACTATTATTATTGCCCGAGCGGAATAAGGTGCGAGGCTTATAAATGTCTACACCGCCATGGTGTTTATACAATTTTCTCCACTACTATTTGAGAAAAAAATTGAAGTTAATTCAAAAACGCACCACGAGGAGCGTTCACCCCGTCGTCTGACTGACAAGTATACTGTCAGTTTTCGATATATTATGAACGTACTCGTTATGCCATCAGTCATTTTTGGTTAAGCGCGAGTTTAAAAGTAATGGCATTGTTATTCAAATAATTTTACCTTGATAGGTGATTTCAAGCAGCAAATATGTTAAAGACAATCTCCTGGGTATACAAAATTATGTGGCACAAGTTTTTGTTGAAGTACTATCCCTGAATTCCCAAAATATTTGAGTTTGTCCATTATTGACCTAGGTTAACAATAAAAAAAATTATTAACCACTAATAGAGAAATTCAACTTCTCAGTTGGCTAGAAGAAGCAATCAACTCCACAGCTAGTAGTGGAAAAATGTATTTTTTTGTTTTCCCAGATTTTTTTCGATATAATTATCCAATCACTCCGTTGGAAAATGGATTGTATTTGCATTTTTATTATCTACAATTCGTATTTTGATACCATTACGATTACCTAATAAGCTTTTTCAAATGCTTATACAAATTTCGTTAACAACTTTCGCGATTTTTGTCAAAAACTCACAATTTTGATGCTCTACCAGGTTACCGAATATCAATATATCTTTTCTCATCTTGAATGTGACACACTCTACAAGGACGAACCTTTTAAAAAATATTTCACTGTGACACTGACTCGCTAGGCAACATCAGACAATGTATACACACAAGTTCTGCAGGATATAAGAACCCGAAGAACCTTATATGGACCTCGTCCAACAACCAGGTACGGGGTACCATCAACCATCGTTTTATACGGGTTTTGAACTTTGGTTGTTGCATACGTATTCGTTTATTATATTGTGCTTTGGTTCTTTCTCTCGATACTCGTGTGGTAAAGATGGTACTTTACCGCTATACACAAGTGAAAAACCAAACGAATACTCTTTTTATTATTTTTCCATTGAATACTTCTTTTTCTTCTCGTTTTTTTTTAATTCGAATTGAAGCTCGATAAGGATGCCATCGGGGTATTGACCAGTGGGAGCGACGTCTCAGCCTGTTTTTTTTTAAGAAATTATTTATAACCTATTGCTTTGCGTTACGACATTTATACGAGGGTTGAGTGAAATCTAGAACTCTTATTTTAAAGAATTGTGCAACAACTTACAAATTTCGTAATTTCTACAGTCCGTTTATATCTATACTGAAATTACTAACTAGATCCCTGTTAGGCAATTTATTGTTATTATTAATCCTGATACGGCGTTACAAAATTGATGGTTAACATAATGATCATTAGATTTGTGGTGATTTTGAATTATTTCGTATTGAATTCAAGTGCGATTTTCAACTTTATTTGTTTTCAACAAATACCCATTGGTACGTTTTTGACAGCTAACGGCCCCTTAGCGATGCCACGTAGCTTTAAAAAGGTTCGCCAAACTATAGTCAAAAAATTTCTGGCAAGAGTTCAAGTATTAGGTGGATTACAATTGAAAGTAACATCAAGTTGAGGTTTGTTTTCATTCCAAAATAGTAGTTTTTCTACACAAATTTTTATACGCAAAGCAGGCCTTTTCTTAATTCTTTTGGTAACCGTTGGAAAAGTGAACGCTACCTATGACCTGTCAATTTTTGTTGACAATTCAACCTAATAGTGAATTTCTTATTGGTGAACAATTTTCAAATTCAAACCAGAAGTGAGTAAACTATTTATTTCATTATTGGAACTTTAGTTCTTTACGTCAGGTTACGTTTGAGCGACCAGGGGTCGCGACGCAAAAGATCTGACCGTTACGCGTTACGTTACGCTACGTTATGTTACGTTGCTTCGTTATGTGCCTTGCTTGCGTGCTTGTGCTCTCTCCTTAGTCTCTCTCTCGTTTACGAAGCAGCGTACAACTTGTACACAATTCACTTTTCCCACTCGCTAGATTTGCGTGCCACAAACTTCTGCGCTCGTGGGAAAAGTGACGCTTTGCGCACTAGTTTACAACAGTAGCCGTAAGGCGAGTGCCGCAAATTGCGTACAAGTTGTACACAATATTTTTTCTACAAACACATTTATTATTGAAAAAAATACAGTTGAATAGATGAGGCTTTTACTTGAAGTAGATCCAATGATCTATACTAAATGATGAAATACAGTAATTTATTTAAACTTTGAACAGAAAGAACTTAGAATATGAAAATAAATGAAAAAATCAGTTGAATAATTAATATTAAAATTTGACAAATTTTGTATTATTATTATTTTGATCTTGGTTTATAATTCTTGAAATAATGCTTAATAGGTTATTGTTTTTATAATTAATAAATTAAAATGTATAATGAAATAAATAGTTTACTCACTTTCGGTTTAAATTTAAAAATTGTACACCAATAAGAAATTCACTATCAGGTTGAATTTCCAAAAAAAGTTGACAGGTCATAGTTAGCCTTGTTTGATATTTCGGTGCGGAGAAGTGCCATATCATGTACTTTTCGCATTACTTTTTCAACGGTTATCAAAAGAATTAAGAAGAGGCCTGTTTTGCGTATACAAATTTGTGTAGAAAAGCGTGTTTTGCATAGTGGTTGTAGGAAAACTACCATTCTCCAACTAGTGCGGAGAGTGATACTTTTCCGCACGCTTTTGTAGATGGCCGAACGACGCGATAGCGGAAAAGCCACTTGACGCACGTGTTAGGTACACTATTTTTTCTACTAACATTTCTTAATTTTTCAACCATACAAATATATATTTTAGATATTCAAAAGTCAGTATATTCCCCAAAAACATAATAAATCGACTCTTTCATCACTAAAAATATCATTCTGTTCTGTACTTTTAAACATGTACGATCGTTTTAGGCGTCGAGTTAGCTCCTGAAAAAAAAGAGAATAATATTCCAGCCATCTGTCTAACACCGAGCAATTACTTCTACTAATGCAATCAACTTTTTCCACATGTAGCTT
>CAJUYH010009369.1:0-13893 GCA_910591685.1 Galerucella tenella
CAATTAAAACCAGAAGCAAATGGTGGATAGATGGAAACACCTTGTAAAAATTGAAGTTAAGTTACAAAAAAAATAAATAAAATGAATCTACTTATTCCCGAGCACGTTTATCCAATTCAATAATTATTGAATAATCAATACAAAGAATTCAAATAGTAATTATTTATTGGTATATTTGAAAATTAAACATAAATTGAATATTTCAAAAAATCACACGAAGAGAATACCAAATTGTAATAATTAGCACGCCAAATCCAAATGTCACACACGCTAAAGATAAGACGAACGAACTTATCTTGGAAGGCTGAGGATATTTGCAGCTCTTAGCGCGATGGTGGCGATGTCGGTGATGTCTCCTCTCGCACATATCGAGAACGAAAACAAAGGTAGCTGAATCTTGCTTCAAAGTTGTAGCTTGCCGTGAACTTGCCGGCTGCAGAGCAACCAGACAATAAAATTTTTTTCTCAAACAATGAAAATGAAATATAAATAAAATATGTTGCCTTTAATGTGGCAGTTAGAGGAAAGAAAGCTCCAATCAAAAATTGAGGTTTCGAACATCGACAGACAAAAATGGAAGGGAAGTTTGATAAAAATTAATGATTTATTTTGGAGTGGCTAATGCGACAAGGAAACGGCATGTTTAGACATTTAGTAAAAATTTTGGAAGAAGTAACTAGTGAGCCACAAAAATTCACTAAATAAAATAGTTTTCAGACGAAAAGGCAACAGCTGAACAGCATGTTACACAATTCAATACGAAAACGCGATCTATAAATATTGTTCGCATCGCTTTCGAAGCTTTTCTACATTGAGAATTCTAATCATGAGAGTCTAGCTGATGGTCTATAAATAACAGCTTGGTTGGAGAAAATATTATGTCTTCGTAACCGAGTGGTTAATGGATATGACTACAAAAATTATGAATTGTTAGCATAGAGACCTAGTCATGGACTCAGTAATAATTATTTCTATTTATTATAATGGTGACATTTGCATATATAGTTCCTATTAATCTGTTAACTAAAAATCAAAATATGAATTTTCATAGAGCTGTCACATGCCCCCCACATTTATTATTGTTAATATTTTTAACTTTTTAGTTCATCTTAAAAATATCACATATTGAAACTAGATGATTATTTGCCGAATCTGTATATTACTTAACAGTTTGTAATTGTACGAAAGAAGGTTAACAGAAAAAATCCTGAAACCCTCATCTACTTGCTTGATTGGTTCACTATTCATTCGCAGCATGTGAGAAACTACTCCGACTTCTAGTGGAATACGTGAGTATGTTGTTTGCTGGAACAATCCAGATTCACTCCTCATTACTTTCGATACATTAATAAACCTAGGCTGGTTTATTAGAAGTAAAAGTTGTCTAAGAGAATATTCATAATGAATTTAATATTGCTCCAGACCTGTGTATTATTTTTTACAGACAAATATAGAAAAAAACACAAGAATTGATTACACCCAATCAAATCAATAAAACCGGGATTGATTACATTGTGTATTCCATAAAAGTGCCGACAAAATTGAATTTGAAATAATTATCTTTGAAGTAGAAATGTCTAAGGAAAAAGGAACATCATCAAAATTCTTCTTTGGAATTTGTTTATTCGTAATTTCTTGAATAATGCATAATGGTATCTGTACATTTTGGGAATCTTCCATTTTTCAGGTAAAACTTTTTTCTCCGCCTCCGAAAAATATAAACGACAACTGACAAAAAATTGGGCTTGGTTTTTTTCAAATATCTCAAAAACAATTTGACATTTTTCAGAAAAGCTGAGGTACCGAGGACTCTAAGCCTCTGACTGATGGTGCCGAACCAATGAATTAATCAATAACTCAACAATACTTAGACAGACACTCACATATTTTGTAGAAAAGAAAAATTTAGCATTTCCAGCATCTCGATAAATTTTGTATACATCATTTAATTTCAATGGCCAGAACATTAAAAATGACTTGTGATTTTATCTTAATAAATCCAAATGCTGTTGATTTACAGACTGTTGATAGAATTTTAATTACTTCCGGGTCGCATATTTTTTTTATTGCAGCACGTTGCAATTTCAATCAATAAACGTTATTCAACCGCTATTAGGGAAGTTTTCCAACGAATCACAACTGTTTTAATTGAAATATGAATGCTGGTGTTATTCATTATTTTCTCTTCAATAAGAATGTCGTGTATAATGTATTATATGGAAACAAGCACCAGCTGCTATAGAATTCTGTTTTTAATATTTTCGGATGAATTTTTTGTGTAATGATCTCGACATTTCGCTTCGAAATGAAATAAAACAGAAAAACCTGTTTTAAAATAGTATTTGAATATTATATTCTATGCAGATACGTGGGCCTCAATGTAGCTATGTAACACGTTGCCATCTCTAAGTATCGCTGAAGCTCCTGTCACATGAGAAGAACCCACTAGAGTCTGGAAGCTGCACTCTAGTGGGTTCTTCTTATGTGAATCGAAGTCTACATCGACGCGAACTAAAATACACGAAGGATAGGGTCCTCTATCCGTGAGTGAGTTCACATACTTACTCCAGAGTTAAGGATTAACTCAGTATAGTTTATTTACTTACTCTAGATGATGGATCAGCCATCTAAAGTTAACTCTCAAGCGTTTATCAATTTGAAAAATGTTACTCTGGAGTTAACTCTTCTGACTCTGCTATCCGGAAAGGGTTTGCGTTAACTCTGACATAAATGACAGGTCAATTAACAAGTTGAAGTATGAAACTTGTTGTTTTCAACTAGCATTATACAGTTCCCGCATGTAATTCTGTTCAAAACAAGCAAAAAAAGCAATGAGAACACACTAATTTAATTTGATTATGTTATGTTATGATCGAACACAAAATCGAACAGTAAGTTGTGTTTGTGTTCATCCATATGAATCACGTGACTAAACTCTCGCGTAACTCTAGATGTAGCTCAGAGTAAGTTTATAAACACACCCTGTGTATTCGTCACAAAAATATAAAGGTGGAAATACCGTTCTCCTAATGGTCGACAAAAAAAGGGCCAAAACAATATGCCATACATACCTACTTATGATCGACAACTGAATTCATAGCGTTGTTTTACTAGTTATTTGTTTAACTAGGCAGCAAAGTAGTAGATTGACTGCCGAGGCTGAATTCATAGCCGAGCGTAGAGAGGCTAGGAATTCATCTAAGGCAGTCAATCCACTTTGCTGCCGAGTTGAACATATAATTTTTTCTCCGATTGTTCATAATGATATAGGAGGATATTGTATTTGCAAATTATCTGAGGAAAGAAAAGGTGGCCTATTCGTTCAAAATTGTAGTAATTTTACCATCAATGTTAATAACAACTAAACATATGTTTTTAAATTCTTGTTAAAGGTGCTATGTTTTATTCAATTAATTAATTAATATTTGCTGCCAACCGGAGAAAAATATCTTTTTGTAAAATATGTCGATCACCAAAATTATATTATGGTTATCAATTATTATAACTGAGTCACTCAGGAACTTGAACACTTTCAAGATAATCTATTATACATTGGCTGAAACCAAACTACAGCTTTGAATAATAAAGAACGTCGCCGATAGCATGACTTCGATAAAAAAGAATACACATCCCTGAAAAAGCAGTCTAAAGCTACGGAACTTTTATGCTCTAATGTTTCTCTATAAAGTGATTAACAGCTTAAAATTATTTCACTCCTACCATTAAATTTCCACAGTCAACATACCCGGACATAATAACTCGTTGAAAATCCCAGAAGATCTTCCAGCTCATCGCACACAGATTGGCAAATAATTATAACAGTCCAGTAAATAATTATTGATCATTATATGGAAGTAAGATCACTTCTACTTATAGCATCAACACATTAAACTTGTTTATTATAATGAAAATTGGGTCATTCAGGAGCCTAAACACATTAAAGACATTGGTTAAAACAAAGAAGATAGGAAGGATATTTCCAAAAACTACTGACGAGAAAAAGCAAAAATATACGACATCAACAAACAAGGGAAGAAGAAAAAATAAGCATAACTTAAATAGAAAAAACCTTACAAAAACAAAAAAATGGGAAGGCCGCAGGTTATGACAAATTAACTGTAAAAAATAAAGGACAAGAAGAAAAAACAAATTTTGCTTGATATTTATGAAAAAATATGAGAACATGAAGAAATGGCACAATACTGGACCAGATCTTTTATATAAAAGCAAAATACTGCCTTAATTATAGAGGAATCACACTAATATGCACTGCCATGAAAAAATTTGAACGGATAATAAACAAAAAGCTATAGATAATACGTTGGATGAGTCGCAAAGTGGCTTTAGGAATGGCAGAAGCACACAAGATCATATTTTTGCTACAAAGCAAATAATTGAAAAAGAAAAAGAAGGATTTTGCATTTATTGAAAAAAAATCATTTGATAAAAGAGCAAAAAAAGCTGTTAAATATAAAAAAAACGCGGAGTTAGGCCGGCGACACATTTGCGGTAGCGGCTGCGGTTACAACCGCGCGGTCACACCTTGTCATACCGAGTCCGTCAGTTCAATAATCAACATGGATTTGGTAAAAGCGGTTGGTATAATTTATGCTCAAATTAAGAAATCGAAGCGAAAAAGGAGGTACTGGGTCCATCCTTTACAGAAAACGCGCTTGACGAATGGTCAATTTCATTGTCTTTTTCTACGGTTGAGAGATCTTTGTATGCCTTGTCGGTAACATCCCACAAGCACGTCTTACTTTGCACCAGAACAATAAATTTTTTGGTATCGAAGACGTCCATGTTCAAAACTCGACTGGCTAGGTTTGTGGCTGCGCGGTTAATGTGAACAGTCAGGCAAGTAATAACATGTTGCATTTTTGACGGACAGCCGCGTGACCGCGGCAAGATGCGGTTGCAAAGACGGTTGCTGCCGCTTGGCCGCTAGTGTGGCACCATTTCATAAACAACCATGTATTTTACAGAACAGCGGTTGTGACAGCACGGCAACCGCAACCGCAAATGTGTCGCCAACCTAAGTAGCAAGCTTCTAGAATTGATGATATGTAGTTGAATACTAGCTCGGTTATAAACAATAATCTACAATCGTGAACATTTAAAACCACAAGCGAGTTGAGACAAGCAAGCAGTTTAAACCCAACTTTATTAATTAACTACTTATATTGACTGAATAATAAAAAAATGTGAGGGAAAAAAACAAAAATTCCCAACTTTGTTATAAATACATAGTAACATTTCAATCGTATTGGTGTCGTTCAAAAGGACTTGAAAAGATCTTTCACTTTCCATATGATCTCATTACAAAATGACTGCTATCTGCGTACCGTATTCACTAGGTCTAGAAATTGAAAGAGATCCGTTAGAGATAATGGGTGTCTGGACGAATTAATTAAATTCCTTGTCAACTCCAGACAACTATTTGTAGCACGGTTATTGGTTAATAATGAACGAATAATAATTATTATTTCAATCTATTATACGAACCCTGTCTCAGTGAAGTTGCTCCAGCCTTCTGAAACTTGATACTTCAAAAAGATGACGCCGTCATACGACTTAAAAAAGGGAAAATTGGATAATGGGAAACAACATTTTTGTCTTAAAGTGGATGTCTAGAAGTCAAGATCTATCGCCGATAAAATCTTGTGATGAATAAAAAGCTATCAGAAAATCTGGCAAAACCGGTTCCAGACTTGAGTCTCCAAGAAATTTGAAGTAAATTCACACCAGATCTCTGCAACATCAGTTGACACAATGCCAAGACGAATCGGAGCAATTATTAGTCAACAACGCTGTGGTAATTTCCTTCAATTTTGTTGACTCGATTTTCCTCATACTCACTTCAAAAAGGGGTTAGGTTTGTGGTGAGTGGGTCTATGAGGGGTAGTTCCACTACACATCTGGGGTTGAGGGTACTGGTGCATAAGGGATCACTCACCTAACCTAACCAAAATATGGTAATTCTAGTTCTTGTTAGGTACCTATGTAACATTTGTACCAAATTGCGTTTTTATATTATTTTCACTTTCAGAGATATTCCCATTGAAAGTTTTCAAATAGACACAAATATGGGTCGAGAACTCTACACGACGTCTCATTACATCGCTACGATTTCTGTTTTAGCCTTGAAGTTTTGCCAAACGAATTAGGCCACCCGCGAAATGCCTTGAAACATTGTTTAAAAGCTTTGTTATACAAAAATCAATTTTCCAAGCGTTCGTTGCTTGCCAGAAGTTTATAAAAGTGCTTTGTGATGTAGTAAGGAACACTAGTTCACGACTTCCCCAACGTCATGGTTCGTTGAGTTATAGTCATGCAATATAACGACGAATAAAAACATTAGGTTTAATATTTCAGGGTTTCTTGTTATAAATACATTGATGTAAAGTAGGAAGTGTTACAAAGCCAATAGAATTCCATGTTTCTATAACCAATATTGAATTGAAATTATAGTAATACAGAAAGTAGTAGTTTGTGTAGTGTGGATATGTAAAAAATCTAAAAAAAAACATTTCATTAAACTATAATATAACTTCAAATTAAAAATTTTCAACAATTTTATTTATAATTTTACCAATTCAATTTTATATTTTCATTGATTATTGGTGATAAATGTACAGTTCTTGAATGTACAATTTATATAAGTCACGGTTTCCTTTTTTAAATCTGCGATGCTGTTATAAGTAGATGTTGCGAGTTGGACTCGTGCACGAAGGGTACCTACAGTACCATAATCTATAATTATGAATATTCTGCTAAATATTTCAAGAGTCTACCTATTGTCGTTATCAATATCAAGCAGAATAATTATTTAGAAATAAAATTAAATTTTATACAAAACTTCCTCACGGGGATTTGAACTCTGGTCTACCCCGTGAGAGACTGTGATGCTTAGTACTAGACTACCGAAAAATATGATAAACACCTATCTATAACGTCAAATGTATTACATATGTCCATAAAAACTGACGTCTGTCAGGAGTTCCCTTAAATATCCATTTTATTCTGTTTTTAGTATTTGTTCTTAATTTGTACGGATTATTTCATTTAAGCTTATTTTTGTAAATAAATATTCTTGATCCGGTGCTTCTAGGAGAGACTTTTTTTGACAAGTTACTTTGACGTTTCTTTGAAATTGAAAAACAGTGCTAAACGCAAATGCTGATTGGTGGATTTCATATACATTCTATGATGTATATGAAATCATATCCGTTCAGTTAATAATAATAATAATAATAATGATTTTATTGCTTCTGGAACAATGTTACAGCAAGGTACAATATAATTCTATATATAAAAAAAAGTATTTTAAAAATGAGAAAGGTTAAGCGAATCTTAACAACTACACACAAAACATTATTCATTTAAGACAAATTGGCGTTATTTCAATATATTCCAAATGTATTCCGCAATTTTCCTAGCCTCAAAAATTGTGATTTTATTTAAGGCATGAAGCAGTGAGTTCACATTTTCAAGGCAAGGGATATTCCGTTTCATTGTTGTATAAATCGGACAATCAAACAGTAAGTGGAAAATAATTTCCTTTTCATGAATATTACAAACATTACAATCCAATTCAGGGTCAATAATGTATCCAATACCATTTAATGTAAATTTAATTTTAAAATGGTTAGACATACGCAATTGAGCTAGAGTGCGGGTAACCTGGATGGGTAATTTTAAAGCCAGGTATGTACTTGGTTCACAGGTGGTAGGAAAAGAAGAATACAAATACATGAAAGAATATCGAGACGCAACACTGACATCTGATACATGTAAATATGTATAATATTTGGACAACAAATCTTTCCTCTGCGATATAAAAGAAGGATAATTCAAATTGTTCCATATATGGTCACAGTCAATATCAACAAAGAACTTTTTCAACTGAACTATCCAGTTATACTTCATATCTGTAGAGTTGACCAAACGCAGTTGTTGCTTAAAACAGAGCTTAGGATAGCGATGATTATCCATTGTTAGTATTTTGTGTATCCAGTTGAGAGACATTTTAAAAATATCAAATGCAAACTTGACTCTTCCAGTCTCTAAACGGATTATAGCATCTGGAGTATTGATAGAACTCTTTTCAGGAAATATAACTGAACTCTTTCTAAAATATCCAAATGCCTCACTCCACAAACAGAAATACAATTAAACATGACACTGAGGGCGAGTGACTCCAACAATTTGATTCTTGGTTGCCAAGTATCAATTTTTGTTTTAGCCATTATAGGTAAAAGAGAACCTATTGCCTGCTCACCTTTGGTGACACTTGATTGGGCCATTTCATTAAATAGACCTGATGAAGTGAAGACTACACCTAAATATGAATATTTGTTGGTTGTAGGAATCAATTGGTTGTTGAAATAAAAATCAAAGTTAGGTTTCCGGAAACCTCCTCTAGAAAATTGCATAATTTTTGTCTTCTGTAAATTGACAGTTAATTTATTAGAACTGGTATATTTTTCCAAAATTTTCAACTTTTTCACAACATCAATCTCAGAGTGTGCCAAAATGACAAGGTCGTCAGTGTACATTAGTGACAATACATCATTTTGGTCATCAATATTTATACCTTGCGCTCCTTTGTCGTAAAAAAAGGTTTCAAAATCAGCTATAAACAGTGCAAACAATAAGGGGCTTAAAGGTTCTCCTTGTAAAACGCCTGTAGTCACTTCAAACGATTTAGTTAAGCCATCAGAACCCTTTATTTGCACAGTTGCATGCAGGTAAAGCATTTTTATCACACGGAGAATTTTTGTTGATATTCCCAGTTGAAATAATTTCTTCCACAAATCCGCATGATCCACCGAGTCGAAGGCTCTTCTGAAATCAACGAAAATTGCAAACAGTTTCCGTTTTTTATGTCTTATATGTAAATTTATGACACTGCTCAAGGTAAAAACATTATCTTGACAGCCTCGGCCTGAACGAAAGCCAGCTTGACACTCTGGCAGAATATTACATTCATCTGTTCAGTTAACCGATATGGCCTACATTTCCATTCTGTAAACTGTGCAGCAAATGGATAATATTTATGTAGGTTTCTTTTCGTTTGTCTAGGGGAAAATTAAATAACACTCCCAGAGGTGAACCAAACAGTTTTATTTCCCAAAAAATTCTCACCAGTTTACAGTTTTTAGTTGATCGTCTTTTTCAGTTTTACGTCATAATAATCGTTCTCCCCGGAAACCAAGCCCAAAGGTCATAAGGTGATTCTCATCAAAAGTCTAAGCGCAATGTTCAATAAAACTTCAAGTAAAACATTTAAAGAAAATCGTAACAATAAAACTAATTAAATCATTAAAAACTAAGATATCTACATTTATGTGGGTGTAGAAAAAACAGTTAACACTAATTGATTCAATACAAATTTAATTAAAACTCAATAAAAACCTATAACAGCATACAAATAAAGTCAGTAACTTGAAATAAATTCAACAGTTTAACAGATAATTTTCTTTTTTCAAATCCTCGGTCCCTCCCATAAGTATTTCTAATCGCGATTTCATACATACAATAATAATGTATACAGGGTGTCCCAATTTAAAAATA
This sequence comes from Galerucella tenella, assembly GCA_910591685.1. Classification (NCBI taxonomy): domain Eukaryota; kingdom Metazoa; phylum Arthropoda; class Insecta; order Coleoptera; family Chrysomelidae; genus Galerucella; species Galerucella tenella. Next base: position 9,577 of record CAJUYH010009369.1, read on the forward strand.
TTGCGTATACATTAACACGAACAGGGATAGGAAACAAATTAGTTAATTGCGGTACTAATTTTAATAAAAATTATAATATAAACTTGAAATGAGAAACCAAATAAAAAATATATTTCAATGAGATAAAACATGGATCAACGAGGGATATACACGAAATAAATTTTGGCAATATGAAATTGTTACAAGTCGAATACGGGCTTTTTTACAATGCTACTATGGATTACGAATGCTTTATTATTTTCTGGAATGATAGTAGATAACATGGAAAATGGTACAAAGATTCAGGTGAAGTGCTTGGGCAACTTTATTATTAACTTCTGGTGCTGTTAAAATACTAATATTTTACATAGACTCGTAATGTCGAAAAAGACCCAAATCCAAATTTCCATAATTATATCTTATGTATGTCTAATGGTCGGTCGGGTCAGCGTGAATATAATTATCAATATTATCATAAAGGATTTTAGTTTCTTGTTTATAATAAATAGTAATTTATGCAACAAGTGCAAAAACACGTTTTGCACGAGTTGCATACAATATTTTTTCTACATTCATGCAAAAACTGGAAAATTAGATATAATTTCTTACATTTTTATCAAAGCACCATTCCTTAAACCGATTATAACATATTTTATATTGCTTTCTAGATTTATTAGGTAATTATTTTAATGATGCTTCATTTGCAATTTCACTTATTTCTGATGGGGTCCCAATAAATTCTTCTTCATCGCTATTACCCATTTTCTTAGTAAAACAATACAATACAATTCAACACAAAATATGTTACTTTATAATGTCAGAACGATTGACATATAAAAAATATATGTCAATGGTCAGAACTCAGAATGTATTTTAACCGTTCTTCTTTTTTTTGTATCTTTGTGGCCTCCACTTTGTCAGTACTCAATCATAGCTGGTCTTCGCTTTGACCATTTAAATTTTAAATAATCAAAATTTTTGCAATAATTGTAACTCGTTGAGACTGAGTAGTAAGATATACATATATTATCGCTGTATTAGAGCAGGATCAGACACTTGCTCTGGATTTTTATTTTATTTAAATGTTTATGTTTGTCATAAATCATCACAAAACTGACAAGAATGACAGATGAGTGCAACAAAAGTTTTTGCACTAGTGCAAAAAAGAACCACTTTTTCCATTAAATGTGTTTCACAAGAGTGTTGTTTTTTGCATGATGTAGAAATAAATTATTGTTCGATTTAATTCAATTTTCAATTCAATTTCATTAAATTTGGAATTTCTTTGTCTGCATTTTCCCAAAAAAACGTTCTTATCTTGTTATCCTTTTGTCCATCACATTTAAATAAAGGGGATAAACGCGATCTCCCCTAACGTCTTTATTTCCGACCCCTTCTCGATATTCTCCAAGTGAAAACAGCTATGTTCTTTGGAACGTTGGTAATTTTGCATTCTCAGTATTTTAGAATAACAAAACTTTAATGGTAAGAATTTTATTACGGTCGATATTAATGCTATCATGCTGATGTTTTGGAATGAGAAAGAAAAACCCTAAATGATTTCAAAGGGATTATGTGGAACGTAAACTTGAATACAACCCTAAAATGTAAGGGAAAACAATTTAATGATGGCATACCTTGAAAATTATATAAATGTATCGAATACTGAGTACATAAAACTATATCATAAATATATCCAATATATGAAACAGTTTGTAATTTTAATGCAATGTATAACGACGGCTTTATTTATTCGAAAAGTAGCACAAAAATTTCAAAAAACATTTCGAAACATTCCATGTAACATGGATAGAATTTAAATAGCTCGAAGTATGTTATACTACAAATTTCAATGGTGAAACTTGCATTTCTTTGGAATGTAATATGAGCACCGCTTCTTATTTGAAAAGGCACAAACGATTCGTTGCAGCCAGGGATAGCCTCTAGCGCGACGCATTTATTGTTCGCCAGCATATCTTATCGCCAATATTAGAAAAGCTAGAGCGAATGGAGGAAATTACACTATTAGACCAAAATATTGAATAAATTACTATTTTTTCTAAATTTTTGGTTTAATAAACCTTCAACAAGTATTTTCTGGCTATCTATACATGCAAATACAATCTAACAATGATTACTGCTAATATAATAAAAATGTAGTATTGAGTATTTCCTTTTATGTATTTAACGTGTACTAACGCTTCTTTAGTAATTTTCTGAGAATTTTCAGTTCATTCTTCCAATTCCTAATTCAGCATTTATTTCTTAGGATTTGCAACGAGACTGCACACTTGCTCTATTGCTTTTTATTTGACATTGACGTACTCGAGCATTAATCTTACGTTTTTGCAAATACTGTATAAATTTGATGAGGTAGCTACTTGGCCAATTCCACTGCGACCTATTCAGATCTACTGGGTGAATTCCGACACATTTGATGAGCCCATATAGTGTAGGAGAGTTAGATGTCAAGGTTGAAAAAATTATATACAAGCATTTTTTAATGAAAATGTACTATGAATATCTTCCTAAACAACATAGTAAAAGTCCTGTCAAATAGGACTATGGCAAGTTGTCAAAGTCGGTCGCCATTTTGTTTTTGTATTTAATTGCAAATATCTCAAAAACTATGGGGTTTATGAAGTAAAGTCAAAAGATAATTTTTATATAAAATTCAAAACTACACTTGATGTGATATATCAAAAAGATGTATTTCAAGTTCAATAAAAATAATTCATATTAAAAAATCATTTTCGTCCTCGTCTTTCTCAGGTATGATGCAGGATTTGCAGCAATCAACTCCTAAGCACTGACCACACTTGGAGGAACATCTTAACCCTAGTTTTTTGCAGGAGAATGATTTGCCACATGACCTTTCCTTGCAGTAACAAAAAACCATTTTTAATATGTCAGAAGGAGCAATTTCTTTTGTTGCGGATGTGGGAATCAGATGACCCTCTTTATCTCGTTGCCAACCATAGGCTAATGGATCCAACTTGCATCCCATCCACTCTTGAACCTAAAAAGTGCATAAAACTTCATTATTTCGGCTAAGTAATAATAATTAGAGAATATACCTGATAATAGACTCTCAAAACATGTTGTACAGCAGCGTCTTTGGTTGGAGGAAGCGCTGCCAAATTAAAATTCCCAGACAGACATTGACGAGATGTTATTCGATTATACAAAGTATACCTTAACGTGTCAATTTCTTCTTTGCTCTTCTTGGACCTATATAACTTTGTAATGAATTGTACACCTGCTTTTTTTAACTGGTTCTTATCCGAATTTTGTTGATAAAATATTTGAAGGCTGTCGAATAAAGAAATGTCATTCTTCATAAACTGTGAACAGAGTTTTTTGCTTTTTTTGAATATGAACGAGGTTGTGTCACAACCTGATATAGGATGAAGGAAAGTCAGTTTCATCTCGTTGTTGTCGTGAACGACTTAACTCCATATGTTGTTCAGAAGAGACTGACTTACATCCCAGAAAATCTGCCATAGCTGTTGATACAGGCATACAAACTGACATACCTGCTATCCATCTGGCCAAAGAAGAATTAGTAAACCCGCGCCCAAGGGTTAAGCATCCAGTGGTTTTGATCGACCTCAATAAATTCTGCTCGCGTTTTTCACAGTTTCCTCTAAAACTGACGATACCTACTTTGTGTTCCTGATAGAGAAGATATTATTATACTATCTTCATACTTTTTTTCAATCTCATTTTAAAATTTTTTTCAGACCATGGCTGAACGCTTTCTGGTAAAAGGGTAACCATCATTTCAATTAATTCTTTAATTGCAAACTGACAATTCTCGGAAACGTTTTCAATAAAATAACAAATATTTTCGAAAGCCTCTTCTAAAGTTTTAACAAATTTGTAGGATGCGTTTATATATTTCTACATTCTTTGTGTACAAAAACGCTGCACACATTTGTTAAATTTTGCCACTTACTATCGTTACGTTCCTTACTAGCACTAATTATTGTTTCAATTCCTTTCTTGCTAACTTTCACTACATCTTGGCTTCCACTTTTATCGCAAATCACACAAATAAGTTCATCAGCCATACTTGTAAAATAGTCTACTGTACTTTTACCGTCGCAAGTCTTAAACAGAAACAGAATAATTTTATTCTCACTACCGAAAACAAACGTATCGTGCGCGTGAAAAAACGACTTTAAATCAAGATGGTGTCGCAAGGCGTAAATAACGTCCAGTCAGCTGACGCGGCGTTGCCAGTTCTAGTGTGGGAACCTAAATGTCAGATTAAAATATCAAAAGTTTTATTCGTGGCTATGGCAATATTAATTAACTAATACTACACTCAGAAAT
>CAJUYH010009370.1:0-13892 GCA_910591685.1 Galerucella tenella
TTTTTTTCTGCGAGGTGCAGTGGGGAAGCCCACGGGCTATCCGAGCGGCGAGCGATTCCGAGTTTTACCATTTTTTCGAACTCTTCTTTCGCTATTTTTAACTTATCCGGTGCTAGCCGTCTGGCTTTGCTTGAGATCGGCGAGCCGTCTGTTGTTTTGACGTGGTGCTCAGTGAAAAATTGTGTTCACAGGGGGGCGCCATCAGGTTCTGTAATTGCGATGAATTCTTTGAGAAGTTTTGCGTAGCTTGAGTCGTCGTTCGACTGGATTGCTTTAATTGAGCTTGTCTGGGTGTTAGCTCGTTTTCCACTTGACGTGAGACTCGTGGTCTCGTCGATGATGCGGTGATCTTTCAGGCTAACGAGGATGCAGAAATGACTCAAAAAATCAGCTCCGATAATTGCTCGCGTGACATCTCCTACGACGAATCGCCAAGTCAGTTCTCTGCGTAAGCCGAGGTCGAGGTTGAGCACTGCTGTACCGTACGTGTTTATGGTTGTATCGTTTGCAGCGTATAACCGATAGGAGAGTGGTTTCTGTTTTGATTTGGAGCGCCCTTGTGGATAAACCGAGAGGTCGGATCCCATGTCAATCAGGAAGTTTGTTCCTGTTGTTTTGTCTTTGACAAATAGGCGGCTGCTTGGTAAATGAGAATCGTGGTCCGCCATTAGCGATTCTCGTTCGAGTTTCCCTGGAACTTGCAATCGGGCAAGCATTTCTTTGCTTTCTTACCGAAGGTGCTGTGATACCAACAAATGTTTGTTTCGTCGGATGCATATCTGTTTTGCGATCGGCTGGCAGATCTGCTACGTTTTTCGCTTTTGTTCTTGGTTTGTGATCGTCCAGTGCGAGGGTGATCTTTGACTGCTGCTGTGAGCACTGCGACTTGTTTGGCTAGAGCTGCGATTTGTTGTTGGACGTCAGGGGCTGCTACTTCCGCGACGTGCTTGGGCGTTTGGAGGTCAACGATTCGGTCAGCGAGTTCGCTGAGCTCTGTTATTGTTGCGTTTTTGGGAGTGACCAACGTGGCTTAAATATCGGGTGGTAGATGTGAGAGCCAGCGTGTTTTCAATATTTCCTCATCGATGTCGGGGACGAGGCTGCGTAGGTGACGCAGTTGTTGTGATGGTGTGCGATCACCTAAGCTTTCTCTATCCAATAGCTGCAATATATTGGCCTCTTTTGATTTTGTGAAACGCAAAATTAATGTGTTTTTCAGCGTTGTGTATGGATTTTCCGCTGGAGGGTTCAACATCAGGTCTTGCACCTCCGCTGAGTATCCCGTATCGATGAGTGGGACTGTTTGATAGAATTTGTCTAACTCCGCGAGTATGTTTTGGTGTCGAAATTGAGCTTCAAGCTGTACGAACCAAATGCTAGGTCTCTCTGGGCTGAACGGTGGGGCTCTTATCCTGTAGATGCGAGGTGGAAAGGGAGGCGGTGTGTTATTGTTTGACATTGTTTTGTGTGTTTACTAAAGTCAAGATGGGTCTTCATTTCGAACACTGGAGTGGCACAATGTCTGTAAGATGCTCAGGAATGCGCCAAGTAATGTCGAGTGTAATCACGATATTAGCGTACTTTGTCGCACTATCTCTGTTTCGCGCACAATGTAAATATTGTTTCACTCTTATATCATTCACGTTGTGAGGAAAGAATAGTCGGACGATAGGATAAGTTTTTCGTCTCTTGGAAAGTTCTCGAATTTGCGAAATTCTTACCTGTGCGTATTGAAATTAATAATTTCCGGTGCGCGTGGGCGGCTATTTTGTGTTGATTTGCATGAACGTAGAATTTGCGCGGCTTTTTACGCGGCGAGTGTATACTCCGTATGCGTTGGAATATTTTAGTGGGCACGTGTGCACGCGGTTTGTTACGTTGTTGCAATATCGAATTGTTCTGACACTTTTAGATCACGTCGGGGTCACCAATGTAGCGATTGCGGTTGTCAGGTACCTTAGGTTCGCTAACTATATTTTCGTTAATTTCACAAATTGATTTATTTAGTTATTACAAGGTTGTAGATTTATTTTATTCTAAGTAATATTATGCGAGACGATGAGTGTTGTCGAGCAACGACCGCAATAGATTAGTTAAATTATTTTTGATTCTCCCCAATTCGATGTTGTCTCGGTTGGGAAGTCGGTTGTCAACAAACGGAGAATTTTGTGTCGTTCCGATGATTGTAGAGTTTAGTCGGCTATTGTTTTGAATTTGGATTTGGATTTTCGCTGCGCTCGAATATAGGATGCAGTGACGCTACATGTATACCGTGACAGTCAACTATATATCGAACAGGATTCAATTATCAAAGTTGTAACCAGCAAATGGCACCAGTTGTTGCAACGTTGGCCGCATTCGAGTCTCAAGCTCAGTTGATATATTTAAAAACACATTTAGTTGTCACAAAGTAAAATTATTGCAGTCACAGGTTGTCGCTCATATCTTTAACAATTCATGTATATCACTTGGTTCAATTCTACATGTGGCAATAAGAGTGAAATTGCATTGTAACGATGAGAGCGTTTGTTATTCATTCAAGACACATAATTAATCAATAAATAAACGATTCAACGAGTAAATAAACTAATAAATGAATAAACAGACTAATAAATAAACTAATAGATGAATAAATGACGAATTTTGAGTGGCCGGTGCAGCTCGGTCATGCGCACAACTTTGAACGAATATGCGCGATGAAACCGCGCATCTCATCAATCATTTTGGGCCTATCATAAGTGTGAAAAATCATGCCACTCATGCGCGGCCCATGACTCAATCAATACATCGTCGGGGGCTAACCCTTCACCCCACCTGCAACTTACCGCCGAGCTCGAGGGGACGCCAACTCTGCTTCATTTTCATTGTTCGCCCAACTCTCAGCGTGTACATGTCCGATTCGTATCGCTCGTTAGGTCATTTTCATTCTCAAAATTATGTTTATCTGTGACATCATTCACTGTAAATCATTAGTGCAACTTATATGACCACTCAATCATATCATTGTGGGTGATTAATCATTCTGTGCAAATCAAAAGTGTAACTCATTGTGTGATCGTTGTGTGGAAGCGTGTTACACGAGGTATTGTCTCGAGGCGACTGGACACGCGGTCAATTATTCTATCAATTCATTGTTTAATTCACCTACCCTTATTTTGTAATATATCACTCATTCAATTCAACTCATACAAGTGTATTCTCATTTACTCAAATCAAATTTGCAATCAATCAAAAGAAAATCAATGCCAATCTCTGATTGTCAGTTACATCAGTGGCACTTAACATTTGTACACCGCATCAATAGCTCAACTTATCCAGATTGGCATTGCACTCAATAATTATTACTAATTTAATTCATTCATCCAAGTCGACTCAACTTATTCAGTTAAGCTCATAATTATTCATTATTATTTCTGTCAGTGTATATGTGTGTGTGTAGGTGTGTGAAAATATTGGAAAATATATTTTGTTTATATTTTTGTTAAGAAAATAATCTTCTCAATTTTCTCCACTTAAATCACCCCGACAAAGTTCCTGCAATTTTTTACTGTGCTTGGTAATATTTCAAACAGTGACTATATATTTAAGAACGACTAAGCTCATGTAAACGTGTGAATGTGTGTGTATGATATTTTGAATAAATACTTTTATATTTTTGTACTAAATGACACTAGTAATCCATTCTCCACCTCAGTCCCCTGACAAATTTACCGCATTGTTTTTCAGTTTGCTAACGGCGCGAACAGAAATGAATAAAATTAATAAATGAATAACTGAATAAATGTGTGAGTGAGTGATTACGGCACATCAGCATTGTGTGGCAACATCAGTATCCTATATCACTAATTGTAAACAGCGGGGCATACTTAATGGTAAATTTTCACATAAATTTATGTCGTCTAGCATGAAATTCCAGGACTGATGAACATGTTGGATGAGTGTTGCCGCATGGCGGACTGGCAGAACTGTTTGGTTCCACCGAAGTGCCCTTAAACTCCACAATTTTTCAATAGGATTCCGGTCTGGCGAATACGATCGATGTTTCGATACGTGAAGGCGTTGTTGTTGCTGCCATTCACGACTAATAGAATCGGTATGGACAGGTGCATTATCTCCCACATAATTAGTTACACCGTGGTAGAACTGCTGTTGGGCATTAGGCCACATCTCATCTCTCGAAATTTTCAAATGATCCTCGGCCTTCTGTCGCTTTTCAATAAATACCAGATCTTCTAGGCCCTTTGCGGTTATCGAACTCCAATCGCAGACAGTGCAACGTTTCTACAAGGGTGTTTATGAAATATTTCCTCTCGTGTTCCGACTGCCAGGTACTCTCCAAAGAGTGATACTTCCACTTTGACTACATGTAAATATCGTGTCGTCTGTGAATATCGTTTTCTTCCACTCTTCGTCGTTCCACTCTATATGATTCTGGGCTCATGCCAATCACCCTTTCATGGAATCACTCAAAAGCATTAGTTTCATCAAGCGTCAGTGTCCATGAAAATTTGCAGCATGCAGTCAATGTCAGACTGTAGGAGTGCTACATTCCACTCTTACGGTGTGCTTAATTTCTGCAGCTGTTGTAAAATCACTCCCCCGTACACAATCGTCAATCGCTATTAGTTGAGTTGAAGTGGTGACTTCCGCGTAACCCATCTTTTCACCGTTCAGACCCATGGGAAGTAGAAGTAAAAGTGAGAAAATAAATTCGAATGGATGTTAACTCCACCTGTAAAACTTTTGTGAATTATCAATACTATAAAATATATATTATTATTCCATAAATAATTATCTGTTCAAAGCCAATCACTTCTGCTATCATTTCCTGCACCTCAATTGCGCATAGCACTAACAAGCATCGATCCCAACTACCTTTTCGAACAATTGATATCTAAATTGAATTAATATCATATCTGTTGCTAAAGTTCCCTCGCATTGAATGCATAATACGACCGGGACTTAACAATATATAAAATTCAAAATACAACCAGTAATAAATGTGTAATTGAATAGTTACTACTTTGGAAGTAGTTCGTTGTGGAACGTTGACCTATACATACGTTTTTATTTGAACTAGTTAGAAATTTGGTGAGTGCAACATCGATAAAAAAAAACTAGAAAAGTGAAGAATCATCGTGTAATGTATAAGTGACGAAGAAAGAGAAGAAAATAGCCTTTCTATCGAAAAACTGCGGAGACTAATGATGGCGGAGCGAGTACGTCATCAAGAATATGAAAAGGTTGAGGGAGGTTTGAGAAATGGAGCGTAGGAGTCGAAAACTGTTATATCCTCTTCCTCCGCGTCCCTCAGGGTGTGCCTTTCTTCAGGGGGGCTGCTGATATTCCTTCTCATCGAAACTCATTAATTCGATTTGTTCCCCTTCTTGCTGAACTCTCCAGGGTCGGACTCTATCCTGTTTGTGACCTCCTTGGCACGTTTGGACGTGTTCATTCGTTGCTTCAGGTCCTTGGTAATGACCTTGGTCTGCTTTTCGGTCTCTCTCACCGTTCTTTTTATCTTCTTGTCCTTCTTTTCCCGCTAGTCTTTTACTCACTTATTCATCTGCTCTCGCATTGCGGCCAGCCTCCACTATACCACCACTTTCACTGGCAGTACGCCGCAGTCCTTGATTGAGGTGGGCAAACACGGATCCTCCTCCCCCATTATCGGGTGGTAATGGGGTCTCGGCTTCCTGCGCCTATTACGTCGTCCTCGGTAGGACATTCTCGGGTTTCGCTAACAAACTATTGGGCAATCGGTACTTCTTTAACTCGGTGATATAGAGATGGGTAGGATTATCGCAATACAAGTCTGCTATTTTGTACGCGATCGGAGATATCACAGTGACGACTTGAAATGGGCTGACAAATTTGCACCTCAATTTCGCTCTATAGGAAGGCTTTGGATGACATCCGGTTTTTCGACAACACCTAATCTCCTATTTAGAATTGAGGACCTATTCGGCCCTCATTGTACTTCTGGGACTGTCTCACATAGGTTTCTCCAATATTCTTCGGGACCAATTCGTACAAGTATGGCATCGCGTCATTCTTTCGGACCATTCTTTCGCGTCTCGAGGCTCACTGATAGGGAGTTTCTCTACTTTGTCTACATGATTCTGTATGTGAGTGGCATTCCCTCCCGTATTTAGAAACGCGGGTGGTACGACGGTAGACAATTGAATTAGTGTATTCGTGATGAACGACAGTTTATGTAAATATCTATCCTAACTACGCTGCCTTCGGTATACACAAATTCCTATATGGGCTTCAGAGTACGATTCGCTCTATCCACGGGGTTGAATTGAGGGTGATGGGGCGGTCTTGTGGTATGACCATATAGGTTTCAAAGATTTTTTGGCCACCTTAAGATGCTGTGATCGTTGATCACATCAAATTTACTGCCTTCTACATACGGCTTGAACTTATTGATACCCCATAACACCGCAAGGCATTCCCGTTCAGTCGCGGTGTAATTGTGCTCGGCCGGGGTCAGCACTCTGTTCGCGTAACAAATAGGGTTCCCGTGACCAGTCTTCGAGGTTTTATTGTCTCTATCGACACCAAATTCACCTGACTAAGTTAGTACAGCTTCTAACATCTGATGACTAGCATCCGTTTGCAATATAAAAAGCTTTCAGCCTTAAGAACGGTCCCGCATCTTTCCAAGAGCTACCCAATAAATTAATCCTCGTATTTGCGAAAATATGTAGATAATTTCGTTGTGTTCACTTAGACAATCTAAAGAAGTTTGGGTGAGGAACTTAATGGCATAACTGGCTAAGACTAAATCATCAATTAACCCAGATAAGAGTGAGTTTTTGTGTGTCAAGGTGACCTTCTTGGTTTACAAAGCCAACAAAAAAGAACTCTCGATAAAAATTATTCGAAGTCCCGAACCCGTGAGCGTCACTGCGCGGGACTCAAATTGATTTGGTCTCGAACATTTTCGAGTTAGATCGGGACTTTTTTCGTTGTCTACGGACTCTGAATTTTGTTCACCTACTACGGTGAACCGCGCAACCCACAAGCATAAGTGATCATCTATTGAGATTAATGATTCATAGATATTTCTTCATTATTTAAGGATTATTATCCATGATTTTTAAGAAAATTATTTGAATTTCCTTTTCCTTTTTTTTTGAGATTACGTTTCTTCCCCGGCACAATATATGTGATGTTTTATACCTTTCTTCCACTTATACATGAATCAGGTGTCTCGATATGTTGAGTAATTTTGTGAGATAGTTCTTGACAAATATATTGGACAGGGCCTCGGATTTGTAATAGATTTGCTCGGTATGTAATAACGCGGGAACATTCACCGCGTTTAATGTTTATTAGCTCAAGTCAATAGTAATAGTTTTTCTCAAACTCAACACGTTATTCTTATACAATGTTTCTTGTGAATTAGTAATAGAACAAAAAAAATAGAAGTAATTGACAAACAAAATAGCATGAAACTTGTAATGAAAAAGAAGGACCATTTTAACATATGTTGGTCACCGAAAGGAACAAAATAAAAAACGGTTTAACCAATTTAACATTAATTATAATCGTTTCTTTTCATAAATTACAAAATAAACACGTCGCCGCTAGTATTTCAATACTAAAATGAAATAATATAGTACCCGTTGCCTGCCACGAAGTCAACGACGATTACTTGAACCTAGTTATATTATTAAAGATTAAGCATTACCAAAAATATATAATGTAAAAAATATTAAGTGAGCGGTATATGAAATCAGCGTGAGCATAAGCCCATTGTCTTCACAAGAATGAAATAAAATGCTCAAAATTGATGAAATTTTTCCAAATTACAATTTGAATTATCATTGTGGTTAGCCCAATATGGTGTCACCACAAGGTGAACAAAATCAAGCGTGCGTACTATCTTATTGTATAATAACAACATCTGTGGCTTTAGTTGAGCCGTACAATAATTTTATCAGACAATACCTAAGCACAAAAATCACAGAGCTACACTATGCTTCACCACAGCAACAAAAAACAACTGCATCGGCTTGAGCACAATACATCCACGATTTTTTATTGAACGTAATAATCGAGGCGAGAGAAGTACAACAATTGTCGCGTGCGCTACGTTACACAGTTCGTCGAAAAGAGAGAGAGAGAGAGAGATCGGCCGAAAACGTGGAAGCGGACCAGACCTAGTGCACGAAAGAAATCTAGTGAGAACCTAAGCCAAGTTCGCGGTCAGCATCTTCGACCAATCGCATTCGAGCGCTAAGGCCAAATTCGATGCTTTAAGAGCCCATTCACAGTGCGGACGACAATTAGCCATGATGAGTCGACCAAATTGAGTATCGACAATGGATTGAGTTGGTCCTTTACTGATGGTGTCCTCTTGACACTAATCAGTAATTTCATGCATCCATGCATTGATCCCAGTGAAAACCGAACACCATACATGTCACTTCTGACTTTATAATATTATTTCTACACTCTTCCACAATAATTTACACGTACGTTTGGTTTTTTACTACATATAGATCTACATTTTCAATCTATATGCTCGTGCACACGCCCAGCCGCGACCGGATCCCAGATCCAAGTGTCCGTCCCACAAAATTTCTTATTCCAAACTTCCTCATTCCATCAACTGGTTGTTTCTTGTCGACAGGTTTTGAAAAATGAGGATTAGCTACTGTTTAGTTTTCACTGAGTATATTGTTGCCCCCCGGTTAACTCAATTTTGTGATGGTGAGAGGTCACCATCAATCAATCATCTACTCAATATTCGATTAGGATCCGTCGGTAACTCAACTCAGTTACAGGAGAATTGTCTCAAGGAGCGCTCACTCTGGACCAATAGGGCATGAACTGGGACTCAGCTGGGCGTCTCATTAGTTGAGACGTTTGGCCATGAACTTGGCCTAATTCACCGCAGGAGGTCTGCAGTGTCTTAGGTCAAGCTCACATCCGCATTCACTGCCAATTTCTGTTCCTCATTGTTCGTTCAGCCGAAGTAGAAAGCGCACGCGACAAGTTTGGTATCGATTCACCCATTTATAATCAATTTCAACTCACGTCGTTTTCATTTGTGGTAAACTCAATTGTGCAAATTCAGTGCTCACCCGTGCTCAATTCCTGAGTGAAGTGATTGCGCAAAACCAAGACTCGTTTTTATTGTCGGTAACTCACTTGTAATTAGTATAATTAGTATTAGCTCATTCGACATATTCAATAACGCGTGACGCCATGTTGACCACGCGCTAGTTTAGCACTCAAAGATTATTAATAATCTCAAACATCGTTATACTCTTGGTCAATTCAACCATTTTCTGGAAATATTCATTATACTTACAGACTATTTACAATTATATTTTTTTTGGTTAATCGCATTTTTATACTGTTTTCTCACTTGGTCGACCACGAGGCGACCGCGTGCATTGTCGACACGTATCATTATAATTGATACTTGTTGGTGAATAATTATATTATTCTTCTTCTTTTGCACAACTCAATATGTATATATTCAGTCGCAAGTTAGCGAATTCATCTGTACATGATTGGTATTTAAACCATCTTCAATGCCCAATCTATCCAGAATGGTACGCTCACGGTAAATTCAACAACGATGTAAAAATTAATGATATGTTTATTATAAAATGCACTTGAATATCACAGTAAATGTTGCTGGTGTCACCAATGATATTGAGATTGTGTGGAGGTAGAATGAGCTTGTATGGTTGAGCGAGATGTATTAATTGTAGTATCCACGAGCTTATATGAATCTTCGTGGATAATTATGCAAATGGCCATAATAGAAAAACCACCTGGCCTTGCACACAGTGGCCAGTTTGTGATTATATGAATCACTTCATTGGAATTTCTCATCACTCAATTGTTGAGCAACTATGCTCGATGCGCTGTACTTGAAATTATATATTTTAGTCACGTTGTGAATGAGCAAACTTAATTTAATTTGAGATGAACATTATAGAATATACATGCGTTGCACTTGCAAAGATGCTATAGAGAGAGAGCTTTGTCGAGAGTGAAAGTGTATCAGTGCGTAAGTGTAGCATCGCACGCAGGCGACATGATTGTGTATACGTGTAGATGAGAGGTCGCGCAGCCGACATGGATGCATGAGTGCGTGTGTGTGAACTCTCGTGCAGCCGACGCGGTTGTGTGAGTACTTGTTGTCTAAATGAGTGGTGGCCAATGTTGACTTGAACAATTTTGAACACTAACATTTCTCAAAGATTGGATAAAATTTTATATTTTACTACAAACACAAAGAGTTTCCAACAAATACACGAGTCCATACTATGTTGGATTTTTCTTGGGTTTTTATACATTATTAGTGTGTACACAAATAGCATACTAAAATGCTAAATGTTTATACTTTCTCGTGACGTTTCGCTATGTGTATTATTTTTTTTACTATAATGGATTTTAATTATTGTACAGCACGGAAGGGTATTTTAATTCAGTTTTATAATTCACAGCCAATTACACCAAATTCTGTGAGTGTAAAGCTATCTTCAATTCGCGTTTGACACAAACGAAGTATAAATTTGAAATATTTATGTTGATCATGTTACATCCTAAGGGAGAGGTCGCAGGTCTCTTCCGAGTTAGAGCGAGTTGAGGCGTAGATCAGCGGATGTCACTCGCCCTTTGCGAGTGTGGGGGTTAGACACATACAGGCGACAACTACACACACTAATATCTAGTTACACGAAACAGCAAGGTTGGCAGCCATGACGTAAGTGAGGTTCACACCTCACGGCGCCATGGCTTACAACGACACACGCAGACTTCTTCTTTTCTCGAATCGTTGTCACGCATACATGTAAAGCCACTTGTACGTACAAATATATACATCTGTGTTCATCCGTTTGAAAAATTATGTATAAAGTAAAAAGACTATATATGACTTTTGCAATCACAATTATTATTTTGATTCTAGTATATGTAGATCCCTACACGAGTCTTGTTTCGGATTCCTGAGTTCGCTTACCGATCGTCACCCACAGCTCTTCAATAAGGGCAGTTCGAATGATCACCGCCGCTATGCGTCGTTGAATTGAACTGAAACACTTGAAGATTTATAGTTAAATCTATTGTAGTTCATTTATTAAAATGTCAGTAAAAGGTTGATTGTTTACACAGTGAAATTACACTTTTGTACACTTACACTTATGATAACTTGTGCTTCAATTAGTCGTGCTTTCAATTGTTTTGAGATTCTCAATGACTGTATTCTATGCCGACTAATAATTCGTCCTTTTGAAATATTCTCAAAGAAAATTAAGATTTGGACGTGAAGTTCTGATTTGTTCAATTGAGATTATTGGAGATGTCGACGAAACTGATGTTATAATAGAAGTGCCCTTTTTCATGTTTTATAGCTATTTTATAAGCTTAGTTAACACGTCATCTGATGCGTCTGGATTTGGTGAGAGTTTTTACTCATCCTTTTCGCTACTCTTGCGACATCCCTTATCGTTATGTGATGTGGGGTGAGACCCATTGTCCTATCGCGTAAGAGCGATGGATGCCACGTATGGCGTGATCAATACTTAGAATTGCTTGTTGTTGTTATGATTATCAATAGTTTTGAGATCTCGCTACATTTGCTGGTTCAAATAACTTATATCGTTCTATGTCTTAACTTATTTATTTATTTCGGAATGTTGTTGATTCAGCTGCATGAATTTTAGTTGTTTATCGTATGTGTATTTTAGATGTGTCGTTTCCTGTTTTTGGTTGATATGAGTATTAGTCATTTGTTAGATATGTGGTTTTTATGTTTATGCATTAAGTAGTTATCAATTATGGTTGTTTATATGATCTATTGCAGTTACTTGTGTCGTTCATGTAATTGAATTGACTCAGCGGTATAAATGCATGCGTGAGGCAATTCATGTGTTGGTGTTAATAATTAGTTTCGTATTTGAACATGAATTCGTGTGTTTATTGATTGCTAATTCTTATTGATAATTATCTATATCGATTACTTATAATTATTATTCCTTATTTGTTTAAGTCTGTAATCAATTCGTTGTATATGAGTTCGTTTGATGTTTTAAGTTTCTAATACATATAGATATACATTGGTCGCAATCCTTGATGTTACATGTTCTGTGGAAACAATGTATATGTATATGTCTATATTTATGTCGTAGAATCTAACTTATCCATTACTGATGCATTTATACCCTAGTGAGTCCTCAGTCGGTCACTCTACTCTAGCGTTGATCTCGGGGATATAACGATCACTCACCAATAAATTATAATATTTAATGTAATGACGGTTTAAAAGTGAGATGTTTTCTGGTTCTGACTCCGTTATTCGTTTTTTTGTATACGTTGCAGTATATAAAAACAAAAAGACCTCAGAAACAATATGATTGTCATCAAAAATAATGAATTATCAGAAATATATGGGTCATTCCACCAAATAAGTACATTTTTACGGGGCGACCCTCGCCGATTATGTTTAAAATTTGTGGAGGTGTTCTCTATAATGAGAAAAAAATTTCCTAAAAGTTCCAGCTCTCAATATGCAGCGGTTTTGGAATTTTGAAATAAAATTTTTTTCAACTTTTTCATTAATTTTTCTGATGAGGAAAAATTTTTTATTAAAATCCACGAAAAATCGTATCTTGTCGGAAAACGTCTCAGCTTTCGAATGAAAATATCCATTTTATCATGAACACATCAGAATACCTTTTAAAATCCAATTAAAGTGGAAAAATGGATTTTTCTCCATGTGCGGCGCAACGGACTTCCAATTTGACTTTTTTTTCTCAAAGATCAGAGTTTTTTCCACAAAATATATGATTTTCACGATGTGCATATTTTTTGTTTAATCGCAATTAAATTAAACGTAAAATCGTTATAGTTAAAATACTTTCATTTTTGAACTTTTTTCAGAAGTTGATACAGTTTTAAGAAAAGCATATCCAATTTCATCATTTACTGGTAAAAAAGTGTGCAATGTCTGTGTACCCTTTACTGTTTTTGATGAAGAATATTGTACGTCTAACACATTTCTTGTGTGTAAATAATCGTCATTCGTTATGAAAGTAAAATCAACGCCTGTAAAATTCTTCATTGCCCAGGAATGCAAATTTTGTGGTGTCAGTATATACAGACATGATAATTTTGAAGTGAGTCCGATATTCAATTTTTGATCAGTCTCTTGTGTAGTTGTAAAATAGCAATTCTGTCATTCTACAAGCTGATAATTATTAGTTTCAAAATCCGTAGTGGAAATGCCTTTAGATCCCCGTCTGTACTCATGTCGGCCGCACTTGGAACATAATAGCTGGGTGGGTTTCAGTACCTTTTGCGTAATTTTATCTGAAGTGTTACATGGTCATCTGAAATTGCGATGTTTCATTCCAATAATCAACACACCAACTTCTTTTGATATTTGTACTGCTTAATGACATAGGAAGCGCATTTCGGAAAAAGCCGATAGACACTTTTGAATGTGATGTAAAATTTTTGAATATGTGACATCGATTCAAAAATTATTCCCACCAGAAGTGTCAAGAACAAACTCGTGATAAACATTTTCAGCTGCATAAAAAATATTGTATTCCTCCTTTCCATTATAATTTTGCATGAATTTGTAATGAATCTCTGATAATGGAACATTCCACATTTAGAATACTTATATATGAAAAAATACATTCAACGAAAACTCAATAATCTGCTTGATATACTGTAATCTGGGACGCATTCGATAATGAACATTTATTACACAGAGAGTTACTGCGAGAACAACAATTATTGCAATGAATTCGAAAATTCATAAGAATATTTTATTTTTATCAATATTTATATTTTATATATATAGATGCATTGAATCATGCGTCAAAAAGATGGCATTCGTTAATCCCAAT